>JAODUG010061612.1:0-14410 GCA_027564795.1 Aphredoderus sayanus
TAAAATATTAAAATAATTACCCATGAAATGTTAGTATTATTATTATTATTATTATTATTATTATTATTATTATTATTTTTATTATTATCATTATAACAGGAGAATGGCAACAGGGAGTGTAAAACAGCAGAAATAGTAAAACAATATGTTTTTTCTATTCTATACTCTACTCCACTATTTGACACCACACAGTACCTCCGTTTCCTTGTGCTGGTAAAATGACTGCACCTCAAACTCAGTCATAATGCGCTCCTCGTGCGCTAGGATCTCGAACTCAGCATCTTGAATCTACCAGGAGGAATCATGTTTACACAGTATGTCGCATGAGGACAGAGGTAGCCTGATGAGCATGAGGCCTTGGAAAGGGACTGGGTTTTCCGGTACCTTCATTATAATCTCATTTGCCTTGCCGTGAGCTACAGCATCTGGTTTGATGATAGCCACTGTGTATGATTTACTGGCTGGAACTACAGGGGAGACGGTGGGGAGGGGGAAAGAAAGGCGAAGGGGGAGAGAGAGAGAGAGAGAGAGAGTAATCACAATACAGAGAATCACAATTACAGAGAAGCTGACAATGTGAAGGCAGGGCATGCTTGGTTGATAGTACCGAGAATGCTGTCCTCGCCGTGGTGCTGCTCATTGACTTTATCCTCCTCTTCCTCATACACCAGACCTTCATCTCTGACCTGCCACACACAGAACAGCTGAAGTAAGGATGTTACATTGCAAAACATCTGCTGTGTAAAGTATCATTTTAGTATGAGCTATGTACAGTACGTAGACAAAAGGGCACGCGCATGTGAATGTACGTATTACCACTTTCCGCCCGCCTCCTTGTTCCACCACAACCTTCTCTTTGGCTAGCTCTTCCAGAACCATCTTCTGAAGGAGAGGAGCATTGGCCCCTCGTAGCACAGCAACCAGTTCTCCCCCCTGCTCACACAGAACACAGATGCAGACTATCAACATGCTGCTAACATGTTCCTGCAATGACAATAATGTGGGGGGGGGAGACACACACACACACACACACACACACAGACACAGACAAGTACACATACAAACAAAAAACACAAACCCCATAAAACAGGAAAGTGGGCTCACAGTTTCCACGATAATTCTCTAGAGCGTCAATGCTGTCTGCTTCTGCCTACACACACACACACACACACACGCACACACACGCACACACACACACACACACACACACACACAAAACATAATAAATTAGGTAATTAGAAAGGTTTTTATTATTAATTTATATTAATTTACATTTGTATTGATGGTGGGCACTTACAGTGGCAAAATGTAACAGGTCATCACGAAGTTCATTATTTATTTTTCTTAGCAGGCTAACAACAGCTCGGCAGGGGCCACACCACTGTTGGTACACATCGACAACTAGATGGCAAAGGGGCATAAAATCGCGTTGCTGTATCTGGCTGCACAATTCACTCTGCAGTTCTCACAATGAACACGGTGTGGCAGCAACATACAATATATTACAATCACAAAGAGCGCCTTCACTATAAATAATTCAGTTATAGATGCTTAACTAATTGACATTTCCTTTGATGTCCTACCTGTTAGTCCTTTTGTTGCAAGCATATCATCCCATTGCTCTTGGTTTGTGACAGATGTCTAGATAAAACAGCGGCAGAGTTAATTTAATATAATAGTGAAGAATTAGACTTTTTCCTGAATAATTCTCCTGTCCAAACCTAACAATATAACGCTCTACTATTAGTGACCAACCTGCAGGCTCGCTTCTTTCTTCTTGTTAGCCATTTGAGACAAATTTTTCTCCTAGGGATTATATATTGTTAAATATATGTTGTACGAGCAATTGTTTTCCTCTATGTGTGCCTAGCAACGGTCAGGATTCACAAAGTCTGGAGGAACACATTCCGGTTCACATTCCGGTTCACATGAACGCACACTGTCCACCGATGTAGCATTCTCAGTCCTGTTTCATTTGCATTCTGTGTTTTCTTTTAGGATATATAATTAAACCTGTTTACAGAAAGACGCGACTGGGCTATGTTATTGATAAAAGAATTACTAAACTTCTGAATTCTGAACATTTCGGTGGAAACCTGTAGGGGTCGCTGCATGTAAACAAAAGTATTTTTGCAAGAACAATAGGCTATATACTTTTAATTGTTAGGCTGCCAATTATGGATTATTAATAGCGCTATTGATATTTACAGTATAAACCAATTTGTAGAGTACATTTTGCCATGATATATTTCCTTACTAAAGATCTTTCCAGTTTCAGACTCAGCTGAGCCTGCCTTTCCAATCTTAGCCACCAGCCCTTATAGAGCAATTTGCAGTGTGCTCTGTTACAAATGCTGTAGAAGCCACTGTACTGTAGGGGTCGGCAGCCCTCTGAGTCAGGTGTGTAGAGTGGATTACCTATACCCCACATGCTACTGTTATCAACCTGGCTTTGTCTACGAGCTTTCTCTGACGCAGTTTAACACATTTTCTGACTTTTCTGTTTCCTCTATGACATTATTTGATTGTGGAATAGGCCAACTGTGAAGACGCTATTTCCATATGAATTTCACTGCTGAAGAATAACTATAAGCACTATATTACTATACTGCTCTATAAGAATACATTGCACAATTACAGAAATTCAGGGAGAATAAACAAATGGAAAAAAAATAGTAAAGTCAATGAAGCAACCAAACATAATTATTAACTCTTTGCTAGATCAGTTGCTATATGGTGTCCCCTACATGCATGTGTGCCTCAGAGTTCATTGCATAGCCAGCTGGGAATGAGAATCACCTCCTCTCCATCAGCGATGTTGTGACAGGGCCGTGACCACCAGATGACAGTGTCTTCAACCCCAGAAATATGATTCATAAAGCGTGTATAATTTAGAGTCTGTGTGCCACTTTTCATCAGTGGGATTCGTGGAAACAATGATTGCACAGTGATTATCTTTGTTGTATCAAGTCAATGTAAACTGTTGATTTGATGCACTAGTGAGATCTACTTGATTCTAATGGTGGGCATTTTGTCTCTTGGTGCACGCGTGTGATTGGCAGCATTGCTTCCCTCTTGCCCATTAGCAGTTTATAGATGGATGTGTGTTCCCACATGCTGCAGCCTAATTGCACTGCCTGATACCATGACATGATAGAATGTGAGGTTCATTCCTCATTGTGTTACTATGCCATTATTTGAAACTGGGGTAGGCGAAGCATTCAATACTGTTTGTCTGCTTCTAGCATATTATGATAAGAGGAATGTGTTTACACACTACAAATCAATATGCAGATCATTGTGTTTTGAGTGTGCTGTTTCTTCCCCAGTTTGAGCTACTTCAAAACAATAGTAGAACATTGTACTGTGTTATACTTGCAACACAATTATTGGTCTATTAATCCCTAGGTGCCTTATATTTTAGTAGTGTTGTTGTTGCCTCTTTCTTTTTTAATGATTACAGTTATTCTTCCTAGCTAAATGATATACTATTATAAATATATTATATACATATATTATATATACAATATATTCATAAATATTATACATATTCTTATTTCCAATTATATATTAGTATATATTATATTATTAGTAATGGTAAAAATGCATAATAGTGACATGTTAAAATTATTGCAACCCTAATTGATCTACTGGTTCTCTTCACAACCCAGTAAAATATTTTTTTTATTCTTAAGGATGTAAATATTTTTTATAGGGGGACGTTTGTTTAACAGATTTAAAACTCTTTGTCTGAAGTAATTACCATACTAATGACAAATGTTACCATGTCAGCATGTGGGGCATCCACCAGCCTCTCAGCAGGCTTTTTCTCCCTATGGGGACATGAAGAAACATTTATCATCTTTCCTGGTACAGTATATTGCTAGGTAATCTGCTACTGCTGTTAAATACGCTCAACAGGAGATATGGCAGTGCTACAGATTACTTGCCATTAGTGAATGAGCTTCTTTGCTGCACTGTGCCTGTTTATTTTCTGCTAACTCTAATCTTAATTTCCTATACACTATCTCTATTATTAAGAGCTGCAGTGACTGGGTTTTTTCTCAAATAGGTCACTCTTTTATAATTTAAGGAAAGCCCCTTGTGTTCTAAGATGGTGATGCTTTTCTTTATGCAAAACATTTGCATAATGTGTCAAGAATTTATCAGCAGCTGTCTTAAAAAGCCATGGTGAATCATGTTGACTGCTGCCTAGTCAAAAGCATTGTCAACATTAAGCTATATCATGCTACAATTTCAGTGGACTAAATGTTATTTTGCATGACTGGTGCTTTTGTCGACTTTTAAATTGTTGCCTACCATTTACATTTCCTCTCACTCTTTCTCTGCTATAGCTATTATATTTCACATGATAGAAAGCTCTTCATGAAATTCTGGCACAGTCCGACACTGAAAATAGAATGTACGGTGATGGTTTCAGCTTTAATGGTGAATGGAAGCCTTAGTGCATGTGTGTTCCTGTTCACATGTGTCTGACATGGTATGAGAGAAGGGGGGGGCAGGAAGTGTGAGACAGCAAATGAGACTGACAGTGCTACTGATTGGCTGACAATCTGTAGAAACAGGAGGGGGCATTTCCTGTTTCCCCCTTATCAAGCACCAGAGGCAGAGGAGACCAGTGGCTTTGTCAGAGTCCATTAACCAAATTGCCATAGTTGATAAATGCACCTAGTGTCTTTTTATTTCCATTCATTTGTACAAATGTGCCTGAAATGAAAATGGCATTTACATGCCTTCCTAAACAAGTGGAACATTCTGCATGACATGACAAAAGAGTCCACTCAGATATCATTTTGATGCAAACGATGATTGATTTGTTCATTGTGAAACACATTTTGGTTGTTTCATGCTAGACAGATAATGAAAGCAGATCACTCTTGGATGTACAAACCCATTTTGCTTATCATGTGAAAATTCATGACTGTTATTCCATTAGTGCTAAAGAAGTTTAGGGATTTCCTGCTTTTCCAAAACAGCAATGCATTGATAATGAGGGAGTTTTAAACAAAGAAGCATATTTATGGTCTTTCTCCACTCCATAAAAATTTTGATAAACTTGATGTCGTTACCCTGTGGTGCCATTAGAGGTAGTTACTGTATCTAAATGGCTCAGTCAACTGTAATGCTAATGTATCAGCTATCACATCTGAGACAGCTCCAGGCTAATAGTAGGATGTGGTTAGTCAGTGCAGTTATTCAGTTTGGGTGCATCCACAAATCCTAATATCCCAGGCCTGCAAGCTTCTCCCTGCTTTTCCCAACTTGCACAAAAGCATAAGTGATAATTCCTGCATGGCTATCTACCAGTGCAGGTTGTCTGTGTGGCAAAACTATGATAGTGTGATTTTGCACAAAAGTTCTATTTGTGTGAAGTCATAAAAATACAGTATTTGTTTCTTATGAAATAATAGTGAAATAACAAGTTCATCTTCATAAACCGTGTGTGATGTTGAAATGTATGTTAGTTCCTGAAACTAGTGATACAAGTAAGGCCTTATTCTCCAATCTCCAAAGCTGTCATCAACACCTTTATACAGACATAAAACGCTAGCTATACCTTTAGGAGATAGATCCTACTGCTATCTCAGATGTGCCCCCCATACTGATAATTTAAAGTGATACCTGGTTTTATGTAGAGAACAGGAAAACCCTGAGGCAGTTTTGTCAAAGTAGAGAAAAAAGAGAAAAACATGGAAGCCAAATCAGACCTATTAAGCGGATTAGGACTTATCTGCAGCATGCCATGTAATTGGTTTTTGTGTTATCGTGTTGCGTCATCAGATAGGTGCTAATTGAAAAGCTGGTTTATTAGTGGGTAGACGGTCTTCAGGGGGCTGGGTCTTACTTTAAAGGTCTTGTTTTGGATAGTCTCCCAAATGATTACTGATAATGGACTGCCTCTACTTAAGCTTGCTGTTCTTTTCTTAGATGTAAATCCCTAGACAGTCTTAGGCTCGTATCCCTCTTCCTTTTTCGAAAATCTTATGGGAATGGGTCTCAAATTTTTTCTAACTAAAATAGCTTTTTTATGTGCAGTGTACAGTATCATAGTCCGAATACAAATGAACAGTACATTTGTTGTACTTTCATGAAAAACAATGATTGTTGTAAAACTGTGAAACATCCAATAAATGAAACGAGCAGAAAGTATTGCTACATATCAACATATGAAAACAATGATATATTAACCTTTTGTCAAAACACCCAACATCTTGAGCTTACCAACCAGGCCATCATAACAGAGGTCAAACGTTAATTAAAGTATTTTTGACTTAGTAGGCTTTCTTTTTTTCTGACAATAAAATCAATATTATTATCAAAGCTTACAACTAAGGAACTGTATTACTGTTTAGTAAAACTGAATAAACAAGCCTTGCCATGCCAATACTGCATTGACTCATTTCAGTTGTACTGCAGACCTATTCTGTTTCCAGATAGTTTTCTAAACAGGTGCCTGAACAGCTGTGTCATTGGGGGTAATGAACACATTTTTTACAATGTTCAAATGTGTTGCACGCATAGTAAATAGCCCAAGATCTTATAATTAAGACCACAAATAGAGAGGCAGCACTCCAGACACTAAGTCTTTTGCCAAGTCCTATGATTGAAGATTTGCCATACAAATTTGGCAATACAACAGTGGATGAATTCATTCTGCTACTGCTTCTACTAACACATCTGGCCATTTCCAGTTTGACAAACTGGAATGCACAAGTATCTTCTGTAAACCTGTACATACACTGTAGTCCTCGAATCACAAATGTCCAATGAGTGCAATAATTAATACTGTAAATAAACAACCAATACTGAACCTTGGGAAGCTTTTGCCACCTGATTAGAGATTAAGACTGTCACATACAGACTCACATACAGATAAACAAAGATGCCATTGACACAGATAATTTACCAGGCACTTTTCTCCAAAGTGACAATACAGGTACAAGCACTGTAGGCATCGTGCTTATACTGTATTGCATGGCAATCTGGTGACCAAACCCATAATCCACAGAGAATGGCTGTAGATGGCACAAAATGAGTCATATATTTGGTGCAGGAAAGCTTGTTTGGCTGTGTTGCGCGGTGTCTCTAACAATAGCCCAGCTCTCAGGTTGGTGCGACTGTTTCGTGGCTTACGCCTGTATATCTGTCTGTCAGCTGTTCAGCCATAATATGTAAGGGAGTTGGATTGTGCTAGAGGAGGTTTGTCCTGACATGACACCAAAATATCTTCCTCAAACTTTCTGCTGTACAAGGCCGCCACACACTGGGGTAGTTTTATTGCTAGTGGTGCCCATCACTCTAGTGCTGCCTCTGGCTGCTATTTCAGCCCAGATAGGTCTGGATGGGGTGCCTTTAGTCTAACGGAGGAGAGGAGATACCACAGAGTCTTCAGCTGCTGCGTGCGGCTAGCTACCATACATTATTCAGAGACCAGATGCAGTAAAGATAATGTGCTTGACTCACACTGGGCGATGTAGTGCCACCAAGAGCTATAACAGTCAGCTGATCCCATCATAGGCCCCTAAATGTCTTCTTTTATCAGCGAAAGTGCTTGTGTTTAATGTAATGGCACTAGCAGTCTATCCAAACATTAATCTCCTTACAGCTGTTTCCACCCCCTCAACAATTAATTCCATTAGCGATATAGGCTATCTTAAAAGCCTCTGTCAATCAACGTCTCTGCCCTATAATGTTATGGACTATATGTTCACATCTACAACCATTATTCAGAAGACAAATAAAGCAAGCTAATACTTCTATGTCGTTTGGCCTCACAACTGGATTTGTGTTGAACTAAAAGAAGGAGATGATGACGACACAGCAGTCTATTTCACCTTTCATAGCTCTGTGGAATACGGGTTATTTGAATTAACCTTCTGGAATAGGGATTGGAAATGTTTACTACAGTACAATGTTTATCTACATTCTCTCTTTGATCTGTTTGATGTTTCACCATCACCATATGTCACGATGTAGGCTGGTATAATCTATAAAATAACTAAATGTTTTTTGTAATTTTTTTTACTACATTTCTATTTATTGAGGTACATGGTCATTAAAAAACAGATTGGATTGATTTATTAAATATGGCTGGAGCTCCTATGAGTCATGGACTGGCTAACCACTTCTCTGAGCATGTTGCTCATTTGTGCTTGCCAGTTTTGAGTCTGAAAGTTCATGGTGAAAATATAGTAGTTTTTGTTTGGTACTGAGAATTGTATTGCTAGGTTTAGGTTGGTACTACTGACCCCTTTCAAATAATTGATGTGTTGCTATTATAGCTGCTCATTGTCAGCATAGTGATGCTGTTGATTAAAAATGTTTAGAAACTGTTTACATTTTTAGAAGAAAATCATTTTACATGTCCAGTCTGGGTGATTTCCTCTTTGGGGCTTTGAGTGCATGCTTGAGTTAGAGCTTGTATTCTCACTTGTAAATCGATCCTGCTCCCGGCTGCAAAGCTTCTGCCGTCACTCGCCCTGTCTCCTCTCCCCTAAGCCATCCCTAGCCCTCTGAACTCCACAGCCTGGGAAGCTCAAGGGGGGGGAATCACACTCCATCAATCAACAATGCAGATGAGAGGGGCACACTTAGCTCTCCCCATTGAACATCACATGGCACAATTAAAACCCAGAATTGCAAATGATAACAGAGGCCTGCTTTCAAGGGCCAGCGGTGCACAATACACCGGGCCCTTCAAAGCCTCTTGCCCACATGTTCAGTTTAATGATGAAAGTCAGGAAGGGGAGATAGGGAGAGAGTAGCCTACTCCCAGCTTGGCAAGGTTTTTACTTGTGTGCAACTATAAAGACTGTAGCTGATGTAACACATTGTCTGAACGACTTCATGGTGCCCTGGAGCATTACATAATATTGTATTTGTGATTTTCTTTTCTTTTTTTACAATTTACCATTTACCCTAGATGGCATAGAGTGAAACACATTAAATACAAAACGTAGGTAATTAAGAGACACACCTGCAGGGAGTATTTAATTGGAAAAGTGTATTTTTTAAATCTGTTAATTTCTACAAGCGCTTGACCTTGTAGCCTCTGTGGCGCTGCTTCAGAGGCAAGGTAGAACACTTCCCAAAGGACCTTGACCATGACTAAGTAATTAAAAAGTGCTCCAGCAGACCCTAACCTTATCACTATTGCCCTGGAGAAGGAACTTCACACGTTTTTTAAACACTCAATTTAAGTGGGTAAGACTCTGAATACATTTAATATTAGGATGGGCTGTGACATATGGAAAAAGTGAAAGTAATTCTTATCTGCGATGACTCTGCATTGCATTTTCTTTCTGCACCGTAGCTCTCCCTGAGTCTTAGCTAAAGGTGCACTGCAGACTTTCGCCCATCCAATTGCACAGCCGGCTCAGCTTGTCAAAGGTACACACTGCTAAACATGTCAGCTGTTTCCTGCAAGGGCACGGCTGTGACACAGTCATACAGGACTGGGTTACGCTAGGGAGATAAGAGCGTTTCACAGAGAATAACAACACCTGGCCCATATATCTTGGGACTTAAAACCTGATGATCATTGTGATGATCTAGATACTGTAGCTAGGCTACTACTGTATATTAACTAAGGGCTGGTTTACACTATCTTAGCAATAGCAGACCAGAATCAAACAGATCTTTGTAGTATTAGACATCAACAACAAATCCGATAAAGTAAATAAAAACCAAATTCTACATGGATCACTTAATTACAAATAAAGATTTAATAGAACAAGTGTTCGACACAGTTTCCAGAATACAGGTTTCGACATGTACAGTATATAATGCATTTGATTATATAACGTCGTTATCTTATTTGTTTGGAAATCTTGATTGAAGATTCACAGACCAAATTCAAAACGCACTCCACGGTCTCTCACCTAATTATTCATTTGAAACCACAGCATAAACGTTGCCATGCACCCCGGTGCACTCTGTAAGAGGTCAAGTAATAAGGTGACCCAGCTAATCAGGGTTTTAATTATCCTGAAGGAGGAAGGCCTCCTATGCAGTGTGTGTGTGTGTGTGTGTGTGTGTATGTGTATGACTGCCATGACATCTAGTAGGTGGTATATCTGTGGGGAGAAGAGCAATGACTAATTAGTGTGTTTGTGTGCAACACCTTTGCTTGTGTCTCTGTGTCTGTGCGTGTGTGTGTGTGTGCGTGTGTGTGTGTATACAGTATACCTAAATAAATCTGTTATGAAATTCATTAAACCTGTTTCCAGTTTCCCATGTAATTGGTGTGCTTAAATGATCAGGTAATGTCCACATTTTGTGATTGTCTTTGAACAGGTGCAAAAATTACTAAATGCTTTAACTGCATTAACTACACCATGGCTGTTGCATACAATCTGAGTAGCACACTACAGTTACTGTAGTAATATTCTGCTCTTGGCCAGTGTGTAGCACTCATTGTTCTCCTTATAGACTCCCATATGCCTCAGCCTGTCATGTTCAAAGTTCAATACCACCTGTAATCAATACGTTTACTGCCCGGGAGGCAGTTGTTGATGGGTAGAGAGTGTGGCACAGATGAGGAAATAGCAGTGTAACACCATTACGCCAACTGCCCATCTGCTGCAGGGAGGGCAGGGGAAAGCTTCAGAGGAGTGCTGTACAGTATGTTAATAAACATTGAGAAATGTTTCATTTATGCTAATAAACCTTTATTTCTATAGCCATAAATAGCAACAACTGTATTTAACTGATACTTTCGACTGATATGAAATGGAAGAGGTAGAGCTTCCAACTGACAATTCATCTTTTCGAGATTATTTAAAATATTTTTTTCATGCAGCCCCTCTATAGACCCAATTTGAGAACCAAAGCCTTATAACTACATACTGAAAATAGTTGTATGATGCTTGTGGTGTCAGTGTTGAGAGTGTGAATGTGACCATCTTTGACTTTCAACAGAGAGACTATTTTGGGTAATGTCTATGAAATTGAAGGTCTCTGCGATAGATGTGGGAAGTGAATTGGAAGGACACAAACATGTTTTTATCTAGGTGTGCAATGTTACTGCCTCTATGCACTTATCAGCTGTCTCACTGAAAGACACCATTAATTCACTATATTGTCATTCAATAACCATTGAACCAGCATACACTATGTCCTCCACTATTTGTCATTTCAGAATGAGTCTTTGCTATTTCATTCTGTACCAACAGAGTACAGTACTGTAGACTTGCCAAATTATTCTTAACCCTCCTGCTGTCCTAAGGTTTTCAGCAGACTACCAGCAGAGGGAGCCAACCGCGGAATGGCATATGTCCGTGTTGTGGTTGGCGCCCGCTACTGGCGAATGCACTGGGTCATTTTGACCCATAGGATCCAGAGGAGGGTTAAATAACTTTAAATACTGTAAAATACTGTAATCTGTTAAACATGTATTTAAAATGTTAAATGTGTTTTAATTGTAAAACTCAACATATTGAAATGTAATGATATGTTTTTACAGAATATTTTGCATAGCTTGTTTGAGTGTTGTTTCCTGCATGTGCTAAATATCCAGGGTTATGGAGGTACTATATATAGCCTACAAACAAGGGGTGTGCCTGTAATATTGCAGAGGGGCTTGTACATTGAATCTAAATCAGCCATGCTTCTTTCATTTGTAACTTATAGTACCAGCATTTAAGAGCAGGCACTGTGAACATTACACTAAGTGGGCAGGAACATACAATGAAAGAAAATAAAGCTTTGTGGTTCAACCCTAGGACAACAGGAGGGTTAATACTGAAAAATAATAAATAATAATTAATTATTAACCTAATATTAACCTAACCATGTTGGGAGGACAACGGGAGGATTAATTTATCCTAACTAATTAATTAATTAAGTGTGAATATATGTGTACTGTGTTGGAGGGGCCCAATATCTTGTTTACTGTATATGCTAGAACTGCTTGACTAATGCACCAACAAGACCATTCATACTCAAATTAAATTAAATGCTAATATTTGCCAATGTACTGTAGACTTGATGTTACTGACTACTGACCTCAGACTGCTTCCTACACAGATATAGTTATTGTCAATACTGTCCGTGCCTCTGCATAACATAAACATATAGTGTGAGAGTGCATCATTGTTTCAGATATTTTTATTCATCCATCCTGGATTGGAAGGCTTGCATGTATTCATATACAGTAAGGCAGCTCATTTGTGGTGAGAACTCTGTGACCAATCTCAATTTAGACAGGCATCCAATGGAAATCGGAGGCAGAGATCCTGTGCAGCAGCTAACAGCCATTACTCACTGAAAGGAAGGAAATTAACTCTGGCAAATGACTCTTCTTCCCACAGCAGATCAGACATGTTGAGGTTTTTGGAGGGAAACAAACACTTGCGTCCCCCCTACCACCTCTTGCTCTGCCCTGCGGCCAAACAAGCTGTCAGCCAGGGCATTCCATTGCCATCTTCTCAAGTGACTTCTTCCAAGCAAGTTTCTAGAAGGTTCATGCTATGTGGGCATCCCTGACCTTCAGTATAATTTTGGAAATGAACAGATTACAATATTATATGGTGATGCTCCTCCCTACAGAAATTAGTGTGGGACTGGAGAGTGTTTTATTCATCCCACTTTCTCCATGTGACCCTCATGCACTGTCACTGAAAATACAGCATCTGCTCTTACTGTGACTTTAGCATCTCAAAGTGACTCTGCAGTGTAGTGCTACTGCAGCACTGGTGTTTAATGATAATGTGCTCAGATTGTGCTGAGATGAAGTACAGTACAGCTCATTGTGCATGCTAATGGCTCACAAAAGCCCTGAAAATGATGGAGTGACTCCGTTTATGAGATGACAGTTCAAAGTTAAAATTGGTTTCATCTTATAGAGACCTCTACTCCATCATAGTGACGAGAATTATGTTGATGTGTTAGTGCAGAGGCACACACAAAGATCATTTTCTCTCAAGGCTCTGGTGGAAAATTATATTTATTTTATTGCAAAGATCCTTGCAGTGCTAGATACTGTAGATACCATAAATGCAGCTAAATAACATATTTTTATTTTATAAGCTTATATACATGTACACATAGTTGCAAGAAGGAAAGTGTTTATTTTATTCCCGTTAGTATTCCTAATGGACGGAGGATGGTGATGTTTATAACCCGTCTCTCTGCTCAATTGCTTTTATACAGTATGTAACATTGCTCAGTCTGGAAAATGTTTTACAGCAGTGCAGACAAAGCATACACTACAGGCGTTCAGTTAAAATATCAACAATAGTTTCCCCAGCATCGCCTACCTTAACTTTAAGTAGCCTAACTAAACTCCTTGTTTTAGTAGAATCACATCCGGCCAAGGCATTTCACCCATAGCACGGCGAAAGTTTAAAACAGATGCCCGTATACCCTTCATTAGACCACAATACATGTTTTGGTTGAGAATATAATATTTTCAAATAAAGAGTGTTTTTTCCACTTTAACTGAGGAGGTGGGGACGGCATGCTCTATGCAGCTCACGTCTGCCTCTGGTAACGACAACAATCACACAAACACACCAATTACCCATCGCTGGGGAGGTGATGCCTGAGTAAAGCCGGTCCCGTCTGAACGCGCCTCTTATAACAGATGCAGGCAGCAACACACTCGTCGTTATCACACCGCACACAATTAGCACGTCTCAATTAGAGGCAGTATTCCATAAATTGACAAATCTGCAAAACCTTCACTCATCGCAGGCAGGGGGGGTGTGCCGAGACTAGGTATGTCAAGTAAACTAAGCTGAACGCAATACTGTTGTGCCGTACCGTGCGAACAATAACCCCGTTCCGAACAATCTCATATGAAGATTATGCGGAGGCTGTGGTCGTTAATCTTTCCCTGTATATGGAGCGGGAGGTGCGGGTGTCATCAGGTGGGGAAAGGTCATATTGGAGCTGCTGGCGGCAGCTCGGTTTGTGCCGTGCATGGTGGAAGATGCTTATCTGATAATGCCCTCATTAGCTGCTCTTAGCCTGGCGGTGGTGGCAGCTGTGCTCAGGAGGTCCTCTGCGCTGGTGACAGCCATACGCCTCAGGGCTGTCGTGGGCCAGATGAGCCCTGGACGGCACCGTCGAAGCCTGTAGGACCCGAGACTCCATCAGTCCCCAGTGGTCTATGAGTGAGAGAGGGAGAGTTAGAGCCTTATTTGAGGAGGAGTATGCGGTATGGAATCAATGCCGCAGGCTAATCGGTGTTTGTAAAGGTGTTTTGATAGCATGTTGTGTGTATGGAACTGTGGAGGCTGTAGCACATGAAGAATATTTAGGTTGTACTGTATATAATGTCATTGTGTTGCTTGAATATTGCATATGTTTCTCTCTGTCTCTCTGTCTCTCTGTCTCTCTGTCTCTCTCTCTCTCTCTCTCTCTCTCTCTCTCTCTCTCTCTCTCT
>JAODUG010061623.1:0-14409 GCA_027564795.1 Aphredoderus sayanus
TTAAACCCTTTACAATGAAGATCTGTAAAGTTATTTGGATTTTTACAACATTATTGTTGAAATACACAGTCCTGAAAGATCCAAGTGACTAGGAGTGTTGACTCCCTGTTGAATGTTGTTTTTCATCCCCAACATGCAACCTGTAAGCACCTGGCCTAAATATTACCCTCCCTTTTAATACATGTACTAAATGTAAATCACTTTGGATTCAAGCTTCTTCTAAAGGTTTTAATGATATGCACATTAATTACCATGACATAAATGCTGTACATTTTTTATTAATTTTTACATCATAAACACCACAGAATAGTTGCAATGCTGTCAGTACATTGGTAAATGTGATCCAGGCATTGCCTCAATCAATGTAATTTTAATCATAAAAGAATACCCAATAAAAACAAATGTATCTTGTGAAACCATAACATTAAAAAAAGTTTATTTGGACAAATCTTCAAATTACACATTACCAATAAACGTTTGTGTAATGTTCACATCATTCAGAAAATACTGAGTTGGAACACTGAGTTGTGAATAAAAAGTTGTTGTTTTTTTAAACACAATAATTGCAGTGCAAATGTAATAACCATTAACTGCACTATAACTATTATTATTCTAACTAATTGGTAGCTATTGGAAGATATTTTTTAACCCTTGTGACAACTTTGTGGCAGATGGAAAGTGCTAAACCTAATTCTACAGCTTACACACACATATGATGTGAACTTCTGGCACAAGTTGTGTGTGAAGCGCCAGGACCACAGAAAGTTAAAAGGCACATAAAACAACACAAATACATAAAGAAATAATTAATAAAGAAATAAATACATACAGTAATGACAATAATAAGAACAATACAATCATACGCAATCAGATGGCCCCGCCTGGTGGTTAAAGACTAGATTTTAAAGGGCATCACAAGGGTTAAACATCACAATAAATAATAGATTTACTGTAACTAGTGTCTATTAGTGTCCATGTAATCTCCTGAGAACTGCATGCAAATACTGAAGAAAAAAGGCATTTCTAAAATGTACAATATAAATGATATTCCTGAATGTACTTACAAATAACATTTTATTTGCATGATGAGCCCATAACCAATACGTTTGTATCCAATAGATGGATGTGGTATAAAAAGAAAACACCCAAGTTAATGTACATTTTAAAGTGCATAGAAGTGTCATTTGTATTGTTCTGCATTTGTTTCAATCCTCATCAATTAAAAACATAAAAAAGAAACACACACACACACACACACACATACAATTAAAGATTTGATCATGACCTGTCAGTTAGCATGTGTTTCTTAGTAGTTTAGAATGTGTTCAGATAAACCTATGGTGGCAAGCACATAGTCCTCCTGACATACTAGGTTCCTGTGAATAGGCCAATTCAGTTAGATAACCTGTCTTTGAATTCAGGTTAAACACATTATTAACACACATATTACACTATATTGCATTTGGTTTCAACTTTTCTTATGTATACAGTACATGGTTCAAAAGATCAACTGTGTGCAGCATAGTCTAGAGAGGTATGGGTGGGCAATCTAAGGCCATATGGTCTGAAGCTTTAGAACCCTAGCATACAGTAAGTATCCTTGAGCAAGATGCCTACCTGCTCTATTTGTTTTTGGACATACTCTTGATAATAATGTCTGCTAAATTATGATATTTTAAATGTAAACTCCAAGATAGTGACCTCTAGTGGTTGATAATGTGGAGAGAAAAAAACACATCCAGTACATGTAAAGAAGTACTGTATTCGCTATTCCTTTGCTGGAAGAGGGAGCTGCACATCAGGAGTGCTGGCTGAATCATAGGAGCCTGTGGTTGCATGAGGCTGAATAATGATGGGTGTGTTCTCACCTGTAGGGGGGTGACAGAGGATTCAGTATAAAAAGAAATGCTGGACCACCAAACTTACAATTAGAAAACATTATTTACAGTAGCAACATCTTTGTTCGATTACTTAAAGAGCTTGGCTGAACAGCAGATGTTTAACCATTTCTAAATGAGGTCCCAGGAGAATAGGTTGCTATTAAGCATCTCACCATTGTCCTGGGCTGCTCTGGGTTCTTTCTCAAGATCCTCAAGGTCGACATCGATGACATCTTCTTCCTTTTTTGATGCACACGTGCCACAGCAGAAACAGCAGCAGCAGAAACAGCAGCAGCAGGTGAAAATGCCAACACAGACCACGAGCACCTGGAAAACAGCATAAGAATTGGACAATGGCAAAACTAGACTAATGTGCCAGATTTGACCACAATATCAAGCAATAAGTGAAGATAATTCAAACATGCTGCTCACCTTGAACCAGCAGGATGATAATAAAAAGTAATTTTTGACAGCCTCCTCACCAAACTGCTCAGCCACATAGAGGCCCATAGAGCCATACTCATCATAGATACTCTTTTTGCTCTCATCAGTAAGGATGCAGTTGGCATTGTTGATCTCCTTGAACCTATCAGCAGCCTCTGGGTTGTCTGGGTTCTTATCTGGGTGATGTCTTAGTGCCAATTTCCTGTAAGCAAATGATCAAGTATGAAATAGGGTTTATTATTCAGTATTAGAATGCTGCAGTTTACTAATTTGCAAAGCCACGTATTTACGTATTGTACTTCATTGTCTCTGTTATATTAAACTCTAATATAATCAATATTGACAATTTGTGAAGGTTATGAATTGTATTCAAGTATAGTATTTGATTAAAGCATGCGGTTAAATCTAGACTATTTATAGCAGGTGCAAATATAATACCCTGAAAGTTCGATGAAAATCAAATATTTTCATTCTAGTTCAGAAATATTGAAAGGCTGTCACTACTGTTTAGCCTAGCAAAATATAATTTTGTCAATTCACTTTTAAACGGGTTTATAGAGTAAAATACATAAATAAGTTAAAGTGGAGATACCGTAGTCTGAATCAGTCATTGCCAGACAAAAACTGCTCCAGAAATGTAAAACGTAAGTAGCCTAGACGAACATAAGCCTCTGAATATATTTAGTATGTAGGCTTGGCTACGTTATTTCCTGGAATAAACTAAATCAACGTACTGTTAGCCTACCTGTATGCCTTTTTAATTTCATCGGCAGAAGCTCCCTTCTCTAAACCCAGGATTTTGTATAAACTCTCTCCTGATGTAGATAGTTTGCGCTGCGGTTTATTCTGCGCTTCCATCTAGCCTTTTTGGCTTTCAGTTTAATGATCGAATTTCTAGACAACAAACTTTTCTAATGAAGAAATAAAAATCAGTTTAAACACGGAAGTTAGTCTTAGTTGAAACACGCAAGTTGATTGGCTCCGTCCTTGCAAGAAGCGCCATCTAGCGATCATTATGTGTCAGTGACGGTGTCGCTGTCTGAAGACTAGGCGGTCTGCTGACCCCCGTAGTCGCGCCCATTAGTAGTTTTGATGGCACGGCGCTTTAGTGTTAAATGATCAACACGGCTGCACCCAAACAGCCAACCAGGAAGATCTGGAAGGCCACAAGTTAAACACAAGATGTGTCACTTAAATCTAAGGCTACTTGTTCAGATAGCCAGGGTCTGTATAAACCTGCAGGTTTATACAGGTTATTCTCAGTCAAAATAAGTTTCTTATTTAGGGTAGGCTACGTGATACGTACACTATACTTTGCAACAGTCGTTTAGTAGGCTATAGTGCCTACTGCAGGTAAGGCTACGTTAAAGACATTTGAGTATCCACACTGTGTCCACAACCATAATCTGGTTGTGGACATCTTAAAATTGGTCAATAGAGGTACAATATAGATTGACCTAACAGATATTTAGTTTGGTATACAGAGCATGAAAATTAATATCAACCCTAGACGTACACTAACTTGCAGAATCTGATCAAATGTTGAACAAAACGAGATATGTTAAACAGTGACACAATTGCATACTGTATACACCACCTGTATCAATATACAATAATCTAGTAACTGCTTATTTTACCTCTAAGGTTTCATTAGGTTAGGATATAATATAGATTAAGGTTAGGCTTACGGAAATAATAAAACAAACCAGACCCAGATGTATTTGTGGATGGCAACAGAGGTAGTGCAAATTAGTTGGTTTATTCAAAGCTAGGCACAGATAAAGGGGTGAGGACAGTTAAAATACAGTGAGCTGACTGAAATATCCTGGTCGCACACACAAACACACAACTGTTTTCTTTGTGTTGTGGCTATTGGCACAGGTGATTCACAATGACGATAGCATCAAGCCAAGCTATTAAAAGTCACCATTTGCTTCCCGCTGTTAAACACCTTGTACATATTATTCACACACAGATGAAACACAGACCACCAGGCTCTTTTGTTCACAAAACCTTCTGTCTGTGCATAATCACATTAATGACAATCTTCCCTATATTTCGGTTTGCTTCCATGTGCTTATGAGCCTCTACAATGTCCTCCAAGTTAAAGGTGCTGTCAACCACTGGCCTCAGGGAGGAAGGCTTGTCAGTGTCTGAGAAGAATGGTAAAACCTTCTCTGAAAAGGCCTTCACCAGTTCTGATTTGTACTGTGAAGAAAAAAAGCCAAGCCAGGATTTAGTTCATTCCTGTAATCACATTGGACGTACAGGAAGGCTGTTGACCCATTTGCATGCACACTATGCAGAGAAGGGAAACTATTGCATTATTCTATATATTTCTGGGCTCAAATGCAAAATGACTGAAGAGATAACATTCCTCTTTAAACCCACCTGCAGGCTCCGTGGCCGTAGGAGGCTGCTAAGCAGTTGTCCCCGCTTAGAGAGAAGTTTCCCAAGCAGGTCTCCTTCCACTGTCTTGCCCCCCATTGTGCCATACAGCACCCACTTGCCATCTGTGGCCAGGGAGCTCACATTCTTCTCCCAGAAACTCCCGCCAATGCAGTCAAGGATGATGTTTGCTCCCCTGCCTGTACAGTTATACCTTGGTTTAATTCAAGTGCACTTATATCCATTTGCTAAAGTGAGTTCTATCAGCTCCAGGCTCCCTGTTGAGGAGATGCATGAAAGCAGAATTTCCAGAATGTCTTAATAACTTTATTCTATCTCAAAAGGACAACCATGGCCTTTTTGTATACTGTAATACACATCAGGGGTAAATATCCACAATGCAAACTCAAAGAACTGTTAAAAAAGGTTAAAAAGGTACAGTCAGCAATTGTAAGCTAATACATTTTCTTGTCTGGGAATATCTGTCCCACAGAATGGGCTAGCTGCCCATTCTGTGTGTGATCAGGTTATTCTACACAATCCTGGCTCACTAAATGAGAACACAAAGTGGTGCAGACCCCACACAACACTATCCAAGTCATGGCAATGCGTGACCAATGTTGGGGGCGGAACTTGAGGCACTGGCAGCCCTACGACACTGGAGAGGTGTCTTTGTTTGTTCGAAAGTTCAAACATCAACAACCTTCCACCAGAACACCTGCGTGTTTTCTTGGCACGCATACCTACATACCTTCTGTAAAGGCGTGAACCTTCACAGCAAAGTCCTCCTCTCTGTAGTTGAACCCGGCTGCCGCGCCCAGCTCCGCGGCTGCCCTCAGCTTCTCCTGGCTCCCTGCGGTGACAATGGGGACGGCACCGGACAAGCATGCCAGCTGAACAGCTGCCGATCCAACTCCACTGGCTCCGGCGTGCACAAGCACTATGTCGTCCTTCTTTACACCAGCTGTGGAAGGACATGAGTCTTACTGGCTGTTACCACTGAGGCTGAATCAATGGTGCCAAGATGTACATGAACATTTGCCCACAAAGGGGTTGTCTGACAGACAGCATGTCGCCCTTATCACACTTGTACAGTTGTGTAGTACATTCAACTGTTCAGTCAAACACAGTAGTGGTGCCGATTTAAATCATACAAATGCATGTTTGCACATTTTTGTGTTTTGTATAGCTATACAAATAGCTGTGCTTCATTTCAGTACAAAAGGATATACCAATGAGATGCAAATGCTGATATGCAGTGAGCCAGGCCTCTGGGACTGCAGCCGCCTGGCAGAGGGTGAGGTTAGGGGGAACGTGCATGACTAGTTCCTCTGGGACAGCAACGTATTCTGCATATCCTCCGCCCCCGAGCAATGCCATGACCCTGTCCTCTGGCTTCCAGGTCCCTCTCACCCCGGGGCCGAGTGCTGCCACTGTCCCAGCCACCTCCAAGCCCAAGATCTCACTCTCACCAGGGGGAGGCGCATATTGACCTTTCCTCTGCAGAACACACAAAGTAGTACTCAATTTGCATTATTTTACCTCACAAATACCCCTTGTGATAATTATTAAGGAATGAATGTTAACCCACAGTGGCATATGAGGCCTGGGTGTCTGAAGCTGGGGCTCCTCGATTGTTTTATGAATACCCCTTTAGAAATTATGCAATTATTAGGTACAAATCTAGAGATTTATTTACTGGGCAAATAAGCCCTCTATGTTTTCAATATCCAAATAATGGCACTGGTAATCCATATAGTGTAACCTAATACTAAATTAATGGTAATATTTTAACTTTACTAAGCTCGATATATTGACCCGATTAGGTTGTGGTCGACACATTTCCACCCTGGGACAGCCGACCTGAACGTGGCCTGTCGGGACCGGACTCGGGAAAGACGGCGTCTTTAGTGGGCCTGGCATTAGACACACGCCATTGTTGGAACATTCTACTTTTGCTACATTAATGGGCTATTGATCAAAAGTAACTTGAGCTTTACCTGGAGAGTGTCAGCCCTGTTGAGGGCAGTAGCGTGAACTTTAATTAGGACCTCCCCATCTTTAGGTTGCGGTCTTGGTACAGTCCGGAGCTGCAGATTCTCTGGACCTCCTGGTACATCAACACATACCGCCAGCATCATCTGGCATATAACAGAATTATGTTATTCGAATGGAAATGTTCACAACCGGTTAAAAAAATAAAGATTACGTTAGGCTACGACACTTTTGTAGTGTCGTAGACTCAGTTTGCATGCACAGCTGTAGCTATAGGTTAAATAGCCTACAGCCATCAATCAAATTAGCACACCGCATTATTTCCATCTGACACGCTTTAGCAACGACAGTTTATAGCGAACCTATATACAGTATGTTACCTGATTTGTGTGCTGTTAACAAACTTCAGAAGGGAAGTCTTCTACGCTTCCCATAGTACAGCAGGCTGTTAAGAACCATCCAATCAGAGATGCGAATCCCCACTCCTTATTAACCCCTTACGTTACACTGCTTATAACAACAGCCGTGCGATTGTCGACAAAACATTTGTGTTGACAGGATCTGATCGTGGCAACATGGGATAAGTTTTCAAAATACCCTTGAAAACTTTACTCAGATTTGTAGAGCAGTGGTAGGACAACCACAGGTGACAGGGTGTTTTGAAGATAAAACCCTGTGATATTTAAAGACATTATATGGACTTTGATATATATCAATATTAATATGGCCATTGTGAAGACATTGTGTAATTAAATGTTTGGAAACTTACAGAATGAGACAGAGAAATGTCAAACACACACCCACATAATTACACCCGTTGATCCTCAAATACAATAGGGCTAGAATTTTTTCACAGTTCACACATCTTTATAATGCCATAGCAACACGCAGGCTTTAGAACATACAGTCACGCTATGAAGCAGTAGCTATATGGAGGTATGACATTTTAATCAACATATTATTGAAATAAATATTTTTTTTCACTCAATTGCATTTTTCTATATTACCTGCGGAACATAATGGATAAATGGTACAGTGGACTTGAGTTTGGGCTGTATAAGGATGTGAACTGCAAAGAGGATATAGCTCTTCAGCATAAACTAGCCCTTTTAGAGACAGAGTACCGGTACACACTAAAAAAACTACAGCAAAGAAGAGACTCTATAGTAATGGAACACAGAAAAGTGCTATTGTTAAAAACGTGTGAGCCTAAAGCTACAGTCAACAGAGCGATGAGAGAAATAGCCAAAGTCATTCAGGATGAGAATGATTTCAGGAATGTCCACTTGCACACATCTGATGGCAGACGTTTGAGTTCCAGCAAATCCCTATCCCAAAACAAAGGATCCGGACGACTTGGAATAAGATGGTCAATGTCAGCACCACCACAGCCAGTAAAGTCAACTGAATCTGCTAAGTACAGAGAAACAGACACACAAAAGTTGTCTATGATGCAGATAACAAATATTGCATCTATTGATTGCATCTCAGAAAGAGAACTAGCCAACCAGCAGCAGAATGCTAGGAGGGAAATGGAAAGGCTAAAACACTTAGAGAGGGAAGCTTTACACCACAGAGTTAAAGCCTTTATTGTGAGACTAAAAGAAATTGACCAGAACGAAGAAACCATCCATAGGGAATGAAAACTCGGTTTAGTGATAATATACATTTCTTAGTTATTTTTTAATAAACGCATGGTTGTTTTTTGAATGTTGATTCATTGATTATTCATTACAGAATAATTCCTGTTGTCATCATGATTGTCAAGGCTTTGTGCACAGGAGTCTTCATGAATAGGGTGTGGCTTTTTATCCATGGTGAAGAACCAGGCAATTCTTTGTCTGCAAAACAATATATTTTATAAGTCTGGCATAAAGTATAGCTTTCGTCTAGTACTCTGAAGATGAATGAAAAATACATGATGTGATGGCAAAACATCATGAAATGCTTTTAATGTAATGTCTTTTAACCAATACAGTTGTGAAACTTGTGAAGCACTGGCAACATCAATGCATTTAAATGTAAACCTCTGTTGAAATGAATGAGGTCTATATATTATAAAATAACTATGCTCTGCCACATTGCCGGCCTACCTTCAGACTCAATGTTGACATGTGTAGGAAGGCACCTTGTGTGGTCTCTGTAGTCTAGTGTGCAGAGAACAGCAGTCTTCTCTCTCGGTACAGTAACCATGAGCACCAACATTGAGCAAAGAGCATTGCTCTCTAAGACTTCCACAGAACTATGGAGCTCCTGTTAGAGAACAAGTGGACAGGTTACCCAAAATCAGATCATGAACTGTGATTCTGTGATCTGTGATTTCAATCTCACATTTAAGAAGAGATTCCCAGAATGAGAGTTGTACACTTCCATGCTAGAAACCATGTACCAATCAAGGAACAGTTTCTTACAAGTGGGGTACTGATTATATTATATAATATTTAAAGCCAAGACAACAAGACAATGTTACCTTAACAAGTTTCAACTGTTGCTTGCGGCCAGCAAAGGCGTTGACATGTTGACTAAGGGTGCCTAGAAAAGTCTTTATGTCTGTCTGCATGTTGGTCTGTTCGGCCAGACTGCTCAAGGGAATAAATGGGGGGATGTTATGGCGAGTGATCTTCAGTGTTGCAGTCAGGTCTATCTCCAGGTTGTAAGTGTCTAAGTAGACACCTTCGTAGCCAGTAGCCAATGAGATACACACTCCCTTACCTCTGCGTGTCTTAATGACGTCAAACCCACCTGGGAAGGGAAGATGACAGTTTGAATGTGGTTACTTGAATTATAGTACTGTACTATAGCTCTAATGACTCCACCAGATTAGCTTTGACTGTTATTTACAATTTAAACCCTTCTATAAATGTTTACTTTGAATGAAATCGTCTTCACAAAGTTTAACAAACATGAAAAAACATTCAGCATGCACAAAGGCAAGCCTCTAGAAATATTCATGAATAGTTTTCAGAGCCATAACAAGAAAAAAAAAGACAGACAGACTAGGCCTGTGCTATTTGAGGTAAAGCTTCAGAACAATTGAGATTTTACATTATTATTACATTAGGCATAATAGGTACAATAACATACTTTATTCTATAGATATATAGTCAGAAATATCATCAAATATTCTTATTGTATACATTTAATAAAATCCATCCATCCATCCATCCTCAACCTTCTGATGAATAAATTAGGCTACTGTAATTGCAAACGTTTTCATGTATGTATTATAGCTCTGTAATTGTCCTGAGTTCTTATTAAGTATAATAAATAGGCTACACTACCAATGAGACGATGAGCATGTAGAAGTTCTTTCAGTTGTTTATGTCTAGACATCAAGCATGTCAGTAGTGAATCAGTCTCATTTCCCCCTTCAGGTGGGCGATCTTTGTCCACTGAATCCTGTTCAAATGCAGCATTGTGTAAAAAGCATAAATCACCCACGAAATGGATTTATTTAAGCGTTGTAATAAGACAATAAGTAATAGTAAAGGAAAAAAAATATATATAAAATAAATATTTTTAAACATTATATTATTATATTAATTAAGTCACTTTTTATTAGAGTAGACCTAACTCTGGTTCAAAGAGCACTCTACACATGAGTAAGTTTCTGGTTGCTCTATATAACTACATTACAGTAACAATCCATTCAAAAATATAAAAGGTACTATATAGAGAAAACCTGTGTGTTGTTTCCCTGTCTGCCCCGCTAAGATTACTGTATTACGATTGCAACTTTCTATACGTCACTTTATTGCTGCTAATTTGTTTTTGTCTACACTGCATGAATGAATTGAATAACTTCACGGCGGCCCACTTAGAGCCGGGACCAGTAATATATAGAGTTCTATGGGCGGGACAGGCTCACATTACCGGCGGTAACTGCGGCACGACGCATTTAAATCCTATTCATGTGTGTTGGTGCCGCGGCGGTAAACCCTGAAACTCTTGCCACGGCAAAGCGCAACGACAGCGGCAAGAGCATGCTGGCCACGCCCTGGTTACGCCCCTACATGCTGCAGCACAGCCGCCGCGGCGGTCACAGACATTGCATCCAGGCGACATTATCTTCGGTTAGCTTGCGCTATCTACTGTACAATACTATACAATAATAGAGTAGCTAACTCCTCCGTATAGATATAGAAATAGGCCTGGAAACAGTCACCGTGAAAACGGAGCTCGTCCACAAGCCAAAACTCTCCGAGATGTTGACGGCATGCACCCATAATCCCTTCTTCTTTCCTCCCTTCCTGGCTGCTTTTCTTGGTCTAATTAAACAAAGTAAAAGTGTTCGCTGTGGACCGGCCGTTTCTGTTTGTTGTTGTTTCTAACAAACCTAGCTATACGGTGTTTGCGTCTGCTCAATCATAGCAACCAAGTAGCAATCCCCGCTCTGGCCGCCCATTTTTACCGCGGAGGTACCATAGAACTCTATATATTAACGGGGAGGTACGCGCAGCTATTGCCGCCTATAGTTTGAACGCCACTTAAAGTGATAATGTAAACACAGTTCAGCGCCGCACGGCTCGACCAAATGTGACCGTGGAAAAGCCGTCATGTCTCACCGTCTTGACATCAACCTCTGCCTTCAGTTGGTCTCTCTGTACGACAAGCGCCTCTATGTTTGACTTCAGCATCTCCAAACGATTCTGGTACGGATGATTGACTTTTCGCACCCTTGCCTGCTTCTCCATCACACTCAAGTATGACAAAACACCTATGGAACATGTTCTCAGAATTACAGTACAACACAAAAACGCGACATTCTGTACTTTATAGCCCAACCTAGGCTGCAGTAGTTAACGTACTGTACTGTACAGTACAAGTAGGTTGTTAGCGTTACTGTTACCTATAAACGCGACAAACTGAAAGATATCATACGGTTCTTAAAATTAAATTCAAATTACCGTTAGTAGATTTTACTTCCATGTTTTAGAAACCCCTTCGTTTTCTTCCGATAAACGTGTGCGACTCTTCACGCTGCTATAGAAAAAATAGATCAAATTTCGCGGCTACTTCTTAATTCTTGACGTTGTGCGTCAACCCCGGAAGTACTTCTCACAACAATGATCTGGGTTGTTGTTGGTGACCTGTTGTGACACATGGCTCTTTACCATGGTTGAATATGGTCCATGGTCACATCAGGGTCAGATGAAGCCATGAATCTCTGAGACTATCCTGTTGTCCGACAAATAGGTCAGGTTCAGCAAAATTGTGTTGTCTATGGAGTTTCTTGCGAATGATAAGGAGTTAGTGTAGCATTCTTGAATGTGCCTTAGCAGCACCTCGCCTAGTTTAACCTGATCACTTGGTCGTGTCGACATAGCATGCGATATCTAGTAATGTGAGTTTGTCTTGATCTACTTAACATTCTCGGAACTGTACCATACACATACAGCCTTAAGATTTCTGTGAAATTGTGACATTGTTCTTTCTTTGTAAAACAACATTGTTAACCTAAAATGAATGTAGCTATGCAGAGTATTTGATATTAATATAGCTCTATAAGGCATATCATAAACCAGAATCATCAGCAATGCATCATAATTCATTGGCCCTTGTACATCTGAGGTAAAGTTGACACAGATGTTGTTTTGACCTTGCTGTAATTGGGTCTAAGAGAGTTTTATTCCAAACTTGATTTGAACAGGAGGCGTCAAAATAGAGGTTACAGTACATAAGACATGCAGTCATTTCCTGAGATCCAAAACTGATGACAGGAACCACATATTCATGGTTATTTATGGGTAAAATAATATAATTTTAGATAATCTGCCTAGTGAAGTATGTGCCATGTACAATTTTACCAACATTTGTATTTCATTACATTTAGTCAAATTAAAAGTTTTGCTTTGTGATTAAATTTCAAGATGCTTTTTTCCATTAAGATAATTTGTGAATGATGAGCATTATGGTCTAAATTGAATAGATTTGATTGAATATTTGAAAGAAATCAGTTTATGACACTAATCTTGAATTGCATCCTTGATTTTATTCCAGCATACAAGATGCTCTCCCATTGTGGCACATGTTCCAGGTGACTTGGATCATCTGGTTGATGGATGTGGACAATAGGACAATATCATCTCTTTTTTATCTGTGCCGATTACTTGGATTTCAACCCCATTGCGCTGTATCCGTCACCATAAAATATCAAGATGGACCTGCCTGAACAGAAGCATTTTACTGTTGTTGACTATGTAATATTTGCCATTTTGTTGTCTGCGTCCATGGCCATAGGGGTGTACCATGCACTTACTGGTGGTCGTCAGCAGACCACACAGGAGTTCCTGCTGGCAGACAGGAGCATGCGCTGCCTTCCTGTATCCCTCTCACTCATTGCCTCATTCCAGTCTGCGGTGGCTATTATTGGTGTGCCAGCTGAAATCTATGCTCACGGCACACAGTATTGGTTTATAGGGTGTGCCTACATCCTGGGTCTCTTCATTCCAGCCCGTGTGTTCATTCCAGTGTTCTACCGACTTCATCTCTCCAGCACTTATGAGGTATGTCTCACTTTGGTTTTGAGTAATGAGAAGCTGTTAGCCAGGTGTTTTTCTACCGCACTTGACCTATCTACATGTCTCGAAAGCAACCTTTCTTTTTGGTGGGAGAAATATATGCCTTTTAACCCTCCTGTTGTCCTCAAGTTTCAAACACACACCTTGTTGTGCCAGCAGTGCACATCATATGTCTGTGTAAGCTGTAGATTTAGGATTGGCACTTTCTATCTGCCACAAAGAGCTAGTGTGTTGGGTCAGTTTGAGCCAGAGGACAGCAGGAGGGTTAATATTAACCATATAAAGAAAAAAACTACAACCCCAATTCTAATGAAGTTTGGACGTTATCCATCCATCCATTCCCAACCACTTATCCGAGGTCTGGCAGTGGGGGGCAGCAGCTCCAGCAGGGAACCACAAACTTCCCTTTCCCGAGCCACATTAACCAGCTCTGACTGGAGGATCCCGAGACGTTCCCAGGCCAGTGTGGAGATATAATCTCTCTACCTCATTCTGGGTCTTCCCCGAGGCCTCCTCCCAGTTGGACGTGCCTGGAACACCTCCCTAGAGAGGCGCCCAGGGGGCATCCTTAACAGATGCCCAAACCACCTCAACTCATAAATAATGAGAAAATTATATGAAATTCTTTTCACGGTTCTGAAAGTATTTTTATTCTACAACCCCAATTCCAATGAAGTTTGGACGTTGTATAAAACGTAAATAAAAACAGAATACAATGATTTGCAAATACTTTTCAACCTATATTCAATTGAATACACTCCAAAGACAAGATATTTAATGTTGAAACTGATTAAAGTTGATTGTTTTTTGCAAATATTCACTCACTTTGAATTTGATGCCTGCAACATGTTCCAAAGAAGCTGGGACGGGCATGTTAACCACTGTGTTACATCACCTTTCCTTTTAACAACACTCAATATGCGTTTGGGAACTGAGAACACTAATTGTTGAAGTTTTGTAGGTGGAATTCTTGCTTGATGTACAACGTCAGTTGCTCAACAGTCTGGTCTCCGTTGTCGTATTTTGCGCGTCATAATGCGGCACTCATTTCCAATGGGAGACAGGTCTGGACTGCAGGCAGGCCAGTCTAGTACCCGCACTCTTTTACTACGAAGTCACGCTGTTGTAACACGTGCAGAATGTGGCTTGGCATTGTCTTGCTGAAATAAGCAGGGACGTCC
>JAODUG010061645.1:0-14404 GCA_027564795.1 Aphredoderus sayanus
CCCCCCCCCCCCCCCCCCCAGGATAGTGAGAAAAGGGAGATATGGGGCCAGGTTGTGTTTACCTGACAGTTAAAAGGAACTGGGTTTGAGCGCCGGTTCCTCATCCCATTGTCACACAGGAACAGCAACCCTCGTATGGTGTCGGGCCTCACTGTGAATAAACGTGTTTACTTAGGCGACTCGTGTGTTTCCGTTCTCAGCACGTGTCCTATCGAGTCAGATGCCATTGTTCTGTCACAAATCACTGGGAGCAGTGGGCTCATGACACCATCCTGAGCTTGCCAGCTCCGATTTAATTTCACTGCACACATCAGTCTGGAGCCCCTTATTTCAAAAGTGTTTGTCATAAAGTCGTTGCTAATTACATTTCAGTCAACCGCCCTTTTTTATCTCAAGCAAAGACTGTTTAAAAGCGCCAGTGGAAACTGAATCGTACAGCGTGCGCTGATGTCGCCATCTTGGTCAAAACCTCAGCTAGCCGCTGATTGGCTGGTTGTGTTTTAAGGTTTAAACGCATATGCATTGTGCGGTTCCAGACTGATAAATGTACCTGGAGCGACACCATCCTGATCTCGCCAGTATGGGAACAGTGGGTCGGAAGTGTGTGAGGTCGTCTCTCAGCTGAAAGGTTGTGGGTTCCGGCCCAGATGTGGGGACTCACCTGTAGGTTACTCTTGCTAGGCTGACCCTGGCCTGCACCCCAGGAGGAGTATTTAAAAGGGACACGCTCCAGCTAATGTCCATAATAAACGGACATGAACTAAAACAGTGTTGTTTTGATTTGAAACTCTGACAGCAGCGCATGCCTCCTGAGTGGCCTGCACTCTCTACCTCCCGTGTACATTTACACACAGTTTTGGTTCAAACCATAACATGCGTTTTGAGGCGGTTGTGGTGGGGTCTGTGTGAACTAGGGAGCTATTACGCAACCAAAGAAGTGTACCTTTTTAAATGAATGGTCAACAGAATCCCCTTGTTATGCCGAGATAACACGGTTTTGTAACTCCTCAGGCAATTGAGTGTTTGTTTGTGTTTTGTTTGGTCAGCTAGTGAAACAATGCCAGACCATGCTGGACGCAGGCAGGGCCTACTGTCAGACCAGCAAGAGCTTTGTCACCGGCCTCAGGGAACTGGGACATCACTGCTCTGGAGACAGTCTAATGGGGGTGGGTTGACTGTGTAAACACAGTGTCCGTCGCCGCATTTAACTGATTTCACATTTGAATGTCCTCAGCTGGAACATATCTTCATGTATTGCATAACCTGTATTATCTTTTCCCTTGACACTGTGTTAACAAAGGATTTTGTTTAGCGCTGGAATCTACTGGCATTTAGAAACATTGGTATAAACATGTAAAATGTGACGAGTCACCATCTTTATCTCTTCTCTAGGAATGCTTGGAGAAATTTTCCCAAAAGCTGTCTTTGATCTTGGATGCGCAGGGGGTGAGTGTGTTTTTGCCTTTTCACCTACTGTACTGTTTTTCCTTTCTGCTACACAATCGTCCCTATAGAACATTAGCATACTGGCTATCATGCGTGTTACTGTACCTCTCACCCACACTTATTTCTCTCTCTCTCTCTATTCAGGAAGTGATCGACACCACACAGAAGTCCGTCAAGTTGAAGCTACAGAGCTTTGTGAAAGAGTGAGTGGGGGCTTCTTTGAATGGCTTCCACGTCTGCTTAGTGTCGTGACCCTGTCTCATACATATATCTCTTCAAGACGCTCCCATGCATGCCTCTGTGTTCAGTCTACCCCATAACACGCCCCACAAAGTTGCTTTATATTTCAATGTCCTTCTCCTTTTGTAGGCACGTTTACCTTCACAAGCTCCTTTGTCTTTATCAGTTAGTACACGATTAGTCATGAGCGTAAATAAAAGCTTTCACACCAGCGACATTGCGACAATGCTTCGTAGTCCTAATAGCCAATAGGACATGCAGCCAGCACCTTTTGTCCCTTTTAGTAATATGACATGTGAAAGAGGAATGCAATTAGCAGTCGTTTATCACTGACCTGCTCTCTCGAAACATTGTAGCTTCCCTTTAAAATGTGTGACTGCTTACAGCCCAAGCACTGATACCTTACATTACAGTATAATCATGTGTATACTTCCACATCCTTAGCTGTTGTTCAGCTGCCGGTAGGTTGATGCACACACCATCTACTTCTATTTGAAATAAAAACTAAATGTCTGTCATGACTGAATAGATGCTCTATGCACGAGCATTTTAGTGATAGGTTTAGAAAGAGGGACAGTTACAAAGCTCTACATTAACACTGTCAAAAACTAAATTAAGCCAAAGGCGGCAAATATGTGATGCTTTTGTAGGTATATCCCACAAACCTTTGCAAGGGCCTCTGAACTTCTACGGAACATTAATAAAAAGTTAGAGTATTAAAAGTTCCCGTCTTTGTCATCCTTTGTCATTTACGTACGCGTGTCTTTCTCTGCCCCGCCCGCCTCGTTCCAGGGACGTGCGGCGCCTGAAGGAGACGCGCAAGGAGTTCGAGCGGAGCAGCGAGAGCCTGGAGAGCTCGCTGGTGAGGAACGCCCAGGCGCCGCGGGGCAAGCCCCACGAGGTGGAGGAGGCCAGCAACGCTCTGCTCAACGCCCGCCGGGCCTTCCGCACGCAAGCCCTGGACTATGTCCTGGAGGTGAGGCGGGACGCTGCCCCTACTGACAACACTCCCTTCCCCCGTCCGCTTCCCATCAAGCCATTCGCGGGCTTTCATTTTGTACATTGTGACGTATACACTGATGTGTAATGCCACCCTAAACTCAGCTTTGGGCAAGGAGCTGAGTGGGGGGGAGGGGGGGGGGGGGGTTAACATTAACATTGACGTTAATATTTAAATGTCATGACTGTGCCAGTATTCCAACCGTACATTTGTAAATCAACAAGAACCTTGGATGATGTTTAACAGATGGCGGGGAGAGTCGTTTTTTAACCCATAAAATGCAGATTTGTATAGAAATGGGGATCTTGTCAATATTAGCACCAGCACGGATGTGTCTCCGTACAGTTCAGCCCTGTTATTTACTTTACAGCAAAAAAAAAATGTTTAGGGTGCAGCTTCTCTTTAAACGGCAGGTCATTTGGGTGGGTGCTTTCACTGGATAAAGGGATAAGAAGCTGATATTCAGGTGTGCCTGAGACCAAATCACAGCATTTCCTTTCATTCTTTATGCTGTAATAATATCCTTCATTCACCATGTTCTAGATCACCTTTTAAGATAATGTAGTAAAAATGCTACTACTATTATGATACTACTGTATACTACCCAGTGACATTGTATAATAAAGACAAGATACTGTCGGGTATCACAATAACAATCGGGTGGTATTTCCCGTGAGCATAGGGGTAATATATAATACAAACAGTGGCATTTATGTAATTAATGAACATGGCAGAACGGAATGGAATCATCTGAACAACAACTCACAGTACGGTTCCAGGAATGGGGAAGCATTTACCTGGGAGAAGACTCTGGAAAAGACTTGAACAATCTCCCTTAATGCTCTTACCTCTTTCCAGATCAATGTCATTGAGTCAAAAAAGAAGACAGACATTCTCATGGCAGTAAGTATACTGTACATTCTATAATAAGATTTTAAAAAATGGACGAATATAAAAAAAAAAGTAAAGAACTAAAATATTTCCCATGATCCTTGTCAGATGCTTTCCCTGATTGAAGCCCAGGCGAAGTTCTTCGAGGATGGCCATCAGTCTCTCTCAGAGTTGGACGACTATCGACGCACCCTTAGTGAAGAGGTACATGAAACTGTTGCAAAGTTCTGCTTGGCCTGTGTTGTATGGCTGATGCAGTTTCCTAGCCCTTATGGAATACACCTTTATGCTGATTATAGGCAAATGAACCAGAGCACATGATACAGTGAGACACAAATATAAAAAGTGAAAGTATAACAAGAGGCATTGTTTTATGGGAAAGAAGGATGGTTGCATTTGAAAACAGGCGATAAAAGCTTTTTGATTGTTTAGGCATTATATAATAAACCAAGTAACCAATTGGTTGAATAAGTGTACTCTTCTCTACACAGAAACCCTGGGGATAGCAAAACATATTTGTTAATTAGATCTTGGCTGTGGCTTCTGGTGGTGAGAGTGGCAGGGAGACTTGGCAAGTTTGTCATGACAGGAAATGAGCACAGGATAACAGGAAATGTTAAACAGTGGCCTTGTGTGTGACAATATATTTGTTTCTTTGGTGCAAGGAAAAAATAAATAAACTGTGTGCCAACAACATATTACAGAGGTACTGTAAGCGTGCATAATGGTTTATGTATAAAAAAGGACATGATAGAGTCGTTTTTGACTGAGCTCATCCAACCATACCGTACGGCTAACATGAACAGGAAACTGAGAAAGGGAGAGTGAGTGAGAAATAGAGAAATTAAGAAACAGTGGGTGTGTCTGTAGTAAAAACACTGATGCAGTTCAACACAGGACTTCCTAATTCTGTTTCCTGCAAAAGCACTGTCTGGAGTGATGATGCTTGATGCTGTCAATCAATCAATCGATCTCTCTCTCTCTCTCCCTCTCTCTCCCTCTCTCTCTCTCCCTCTCTCTCTCTCTCATTCACAGCATACACAGCTGGTTCTGAACTCTGCCAGGGAAAAGCGGGACATGGAACAGAAGCATGCCGCTATCAAGAAAAAAGTAAAAGATGTTCCTTGTAGGAATCCTTTCCCATTGTTACATTTTGCAAGAAGCGGATTAGTCTGGTGAAACCATCCTGATTTGATAAGGGCCACCCCTTTCGCTTTGCATATCAGGCTTGCTTATCAACTGAAAGCCGCTTGTCAGCTTGTTACAGAGGCAGACGTATTCCAGTAGCAGTCAGATGTTGATATATTATTAAATATTGAGATATTAAAAAAAGTCAGTGCACAGTGTTAAACTAATAATTTCATGTTTGTTTGATTTGTTTCTTTTGAACAAATTGTTCATCACACAAACATCTCTACCCACATGGGTCCTCTGTGATTGGCTGAAGGTAGTCCAAGTCACCTGTTCATAATTTTATTTGGCACCAGCTCAACCAAACAAATGTTACAATTGAGTTTCCACACTGTGATAAATCAAAGCCAGGGTGGTCCTACCATGGTGGGCCGTCCATGTCTGAGATTGAACCCGGCACCTTACCACTATCTTATCATTCCCCACTGATCTTCTAAATGCCTGACCACTATGCCTGCGTCTTTGCTAGGACATTTCCTACGATGACTCCATCATGGATTTCAACTCAGATGCAGCCAACGGCATAGCCATGGAGGGCTACTTGTATAAAAGAGCTAGCAATGCCTTCAAGACCTGGAGCAGGTATAGCCCGGACCTGCATACTAGTCTCTCGTACACTGTGTTTAGTTTAGCTTAGTTATGTTTACTTCCTGTTATGCTCTGTGGTCGTGCTCGGGTTAAACAATACATGACTGCATGTTTAAGGTAAAGTTCAAAAGCTCTCTTTCTGCTAGACTTGCACTCCTTAACTGTGTGTCTCATACCAGGGTTTGCTCATTTGGAGCGTATTGATTTATCAATATGTTCGTCTTTGTGTCTCTTGAATATGATGGCATGCATGTGTGTTAGTACTGTACATTCATAATCCAATTTTTGTCTTCTTCCATTGACTTCAGGCGCTGGTTTTCAATCCAAAAAAACCAACTGGTATATCAGAAGAAATTTAAGGTAAAGGCTTTAAAAAAGTGTAATTATTGTTATTATTGAACGCAGTGTGTTGCACCTTTTTTATTCATTTGTTCCACACTTATAACTGCAAGGAAATATAAAAATACTATTGTGACTTCTTGTGAACCATGCACACACATACACATACACATACACACACACACACACACACACACACAGAAGAAGGTTCCGGCCTACAAATTCCTTCGGCCGGTGTATGTGTGTGTGTGTGTGAGTCACACGTTCCTTTCATGTGTGTGTGTGTGTGTGTGTGTGTGTGTGTGTGTGTGTGTGTGTGTGTGGCAGGACCAGCCTACAGTGGTGGTGGAGGACCTGCGTCTCTGCACAGTCAAAACCAACAGCGACAATGAGAGACGCTGCTGCTTTGAGGTGGTCTCCCCCTCCAAGTGAGTGTGTGTGCGTGTGCGCGTGCGTGCGTGTGTGTGTGTGTGTGTGTGCAAGTGAGAAAGAGAAGCATTTCTGCTTATCTGTTTGGAAACCGTCAAAACAGAGGTTTTTATTGATTGTATGTCCGTGTGTGTGTGTGTGTGTGTGTGCGTGCAGGAGCTGCCTGTTGCAGGCCGACTCAGAGAGGCAGCAGCAGGCCTGGATCAGCGCTGTTCAGAACAGCATCGCCTCAGCCTTCCAGGAGCACCGGGAGGACTCCCACAGCACTGTGAGGACACGCACATTCTTCTTTGCTTGCAGTTTTGATAGCTGCCTGTGTAAACAAATGACTCAACATGTATTCTGTACTAACTCAATGTGTGCGCGTGTGTGTATATATACACACACATGTATGCCCATATATTTTCCGGGCATATTCTTAACAAGAAAGATAGAAAAGAAGAAACCACCACACTAGATTGAGCCTTTTAGCTATGTGTTATCATACGCGTGCTCCTATGTGTCTGTTTATGTGTGCAACTGTATTTGTGCATCGGTGTGTTTTTATTTCTGTGCATTTATCTGTGTGTGTGTGTGTGTTTGTGTCTCAGAGGAACCGACTCAGCTCCGTGTCACTGGGCAGTACAGGGGGAGGAGGAGGAGGAGGAGGAGGAGGAGGGGTAGGGGGCGGGGAGCAGGAGAGTGCGGGGCGCGAGGCCCTGCAGGAGGTTCAGGCCATCGAGGGCAACCGGCAGTGTTGTGACTGTGGGGAGGCAGGGCCTGACTGGGCCTCCATCAACCTGGGCATCACTCTGTGTATCACCTGCTCTGGCATCCACAGGTACACACACACACATTTTCTGGGTGATTTATACACATTTTGCTGTGTTACTTGTTTTATGTTTGGAGGAAACATGCTTGATTTGAGCCTGGGTGCTGAATTTTCTCCTTCTATGCAGGAGTTTGGGGGTCCATTTCTCTAAAGTACGCTCTCTCACACTTGACTCATGGGAGCCAGAGCTTGTTAAGGTAATTCAAACAATAATAATAAAGTGTACACTGGCATCTTGAAATAAATAAATAAATAGCATTTAAATGTATTGAACTTACTACTTCTATTACTCTGTGACTAGGACAGTCAGGCTTAATGTTTCCATAACTCCAAGAGCAACAGTTACACTGACCAGATGCGATCATTGCTCCCCTTAGCTGATGTGTGAGTTAGGAAACACGGCCATCAACAAGATCTACGAGGCGCGCATTGATGAGATCACTATCAAGAAGCCACACCCTTCCAGTCCCAGGTACTGTGTAGGCAGCCCTTAGGTTAATCCAAGTATAACATATTTTATCATAGTATGCCTCTGTAGGTAGCTTTGTAATCTATATTTTTGTAGACTGGAGAACACGTTTTGAAAATGTAAGAAATTAGTTATAAAGAAAAAATATATTTAATGAATTCAAAATCAACAACACTTGTTTGCATCTACAAAAACTTCTACAAGACCCTTCCAAATGTTTGTTTGATTTTATAAAAGTAAAATAATATAAACTATATCATGCATTTCCAAAAGAAAGCTACCTGGCCCTGTTTTATCGACTTCCTCTTCTCCTGCCTGTTAAGTCACAGACAGGAAATGGCACAGGTTATGTGGATGATTTGTGCTGCAACTGAAGTGTCCTCCGGAAACATGTGGTGCAGCCGAGGCCTGTGTTCTGCAGCCTTGTCTGTTTCTTATTTGCTGATATCTCTTCAGTTTAACGTCTTGCAGATTTGCTTTGCCTTGGCCTGAAGCTCTCATTTGTTATGTCACACGACACAACCCACTGCTGGAGTTGTTTAGCTAGGCTATTTGTTTTCTATCTTGAAAACATTTTCCATTCTTTGGTTCATAGTACTTCCATATAAGGAAGGAAAAACAATAATGACTTACAGCTGAACATGAGTTTGCTAAAGGCATGCTGCTTGTATTTGTACACCTTGTAAAGCAACTTTCTGACTGAGCAGCAGGCAAATATTGATAATTTCCGAATACTAAGGAAATAGCCCATGAAAGACACACACTGTAAAGCTTGATTTGTTTGAGCGATGTGCTAGAAAAAGTGTTATTGTCATTTATGAGTGCTTTGTGCAGCAGGAGACACCCATTCTCCCTCTGCCTTTTACTAGAGGAGACAAGGAGTCGTGGATCCGGTCCAAGTACGTCGAAAAGAAGTTCATCCAGAAACTTCCACAGACGGGCCGCAAGGCGCCCCTGAGGCGCAGCAGTGCGCGGAGGAACCGGGCCGGCACGCAAGAACGCACAGCGCCCCGGCCGCCTATCAAACCCAAGCCTTCTAGCGCCACTCTGCCCCGGCTCCCAGGTACAGTACCTAAATCTACATACAACATAGAAGCAGTGTGTGGTTATGTCTAACATTGGCCACTAGGGGCCAGGGTGAGCACTGCATCCCAAACTGAATATTGTTCAGAAACGCTTTTCAGAGAAGCGATTTCATGTCAGTACAGTAGGAGATTAAATGTGATATCTGCTGCGAAACTGTGTGTATATGGCACATAATGAAATACCATGCACAGTATATTCAATAATAAATACTTAATTATTAGTCTAAAACTATAAAGTTGCTGGCTAACTCCTTGCTAACGAAGTTCGGTTTTGCTTTTGGTCTTGTAATTCAGTGACAAAGAGGTGAAAATCTTGGGGTGCCCTCTGCTCCATTGCTTGCATGTGTGATCTTGTTGCTGTCAGCCGGATAAACCAGTAGTGGCATTAGATTGCCCCAGGCATGTCACATTACCTTCTCTCTGTCGCTCTCTCTCTCTCTCTCTCTCTCTAGTGATAAGTCCCAGTGACCTTGTCAAGAGGAACAATGCAAGCATTTATAAAGGTGAGACACACGCATGCGCAAACAAACATAAGAACTTACCGTACTGATATGAGAGTTACGCACACTCAGCAACTTAGTGAAAATAGTGTTTACTCGTTAATAAAATGACATTTACACCGTTTAGCTTTATCAAGTTTGTCAGTAGCTGAATAGTTCATACATTAGTCATCGTAAATAAAAACACATTCAGTTAAAGCAATGACATCAGCAGTCATCATGGCTAGCTTACTAAGCTATCTTACTTAGCATCATACAGTACCATTACCGGTCCACATTGAGTGCACTGACCACAGAACAAGAAGCAGACCATAACACTATAACACTAGAGTAGAAAACCCCTGAACTTCCTTTGTAAGCAAACCGCATATATAGCCTACTCAAAGGAACCACTCGCAAGGAACTCGTCAGTTGACCCGAACTTAATGGCAAAAAAAAAAATAAACCTGGTTCCTCTCCAGACGAGGAGGTGGAGGACGAGGAGGAGGACCTGAGCGGCCTCCACCCGGGGGCGCTGTTGTACCGCGCAGCCACCCTGCAGCACTTCCCCGGCATGGCCGACGCCCTGGCGCACGGCGCCAACGTCAACTGGGTCAACCCCACCGAGGACGCCAGCACGCCACTCATACAGGCCGTCGCCGCGGTGAGGGGAGCTCTTGCTCTGTGTGTGTGTTTGTTTGTGTGCGAGTGTTTGAGTGCATAAAATATGGTTGTCATAGTAATGACTGTTTGACTCTTACTGTACCTTAAAGGTTGTGTGTTCGAGGTTTGAACCACAACAATCCCAGCCAACTCCTACTTGTTCCTTTATACTTGTAATACTGTCCCTTTGCATAAAAGTGTCTGCTAGCCAAATGACCTAATAGTAATTTTAATGGAATTGTCAATTACCCTGAAAAGGGCACAATATGATTCTAAGCTATAATATGAGACAAATACGACATTCAAATAAGATTTAAATGTCTGCAGTGTACTTTGAACCTCTGTGGAGCACCGGATACTAAAGAACAGCATCAGTTCAGTTGGCATTAAAGCTGATATCTGGAACTTTCCAGTTTTAGTATTCAGGTGACACCTAGTTGCATATGATCAATTATTTATGATAATAGATGGGCCAGTGTAACATATCTACCCTCTCTGGTGGACCAACCACTGCTGTTCAGACATACAGACCATGGCATAATTCTCCTACCTCACCAGAACAAGCCTATGTGAATGAGCTGTAGATACTTTTTCTGCAGTCAGCAATAAATAGCAGGTATAGCAGATGACTGTTACAGTAATAGCCTTCCTATAAACATTGCGCTGATTCTTATCCTGCCTTGTCCACATGTAATACCATACAGTTGTTTTATTAAGAACCTGTTATACTTGTTATTTATATATCTTTGATTTATCAACCATTAATTGTAGGTATAGGACAACTGTCATTGTGTGTGCGGTTGTGTGTATGTGTGTGTGTGTGTGCGCACGAGTGTGTGTTAATCCACGGGAGCGCTCATCTCTCCCATATCCTGTTGTTCTCCCAGAATGCCTTGGCAGCTTGTGAGTTCCTGCTGCAAAACGGTGCCAACATAAACCAGGCGGACAGCAATGGAAGAGGGCCTCTCCACCACGCCACCATTTTGGGTCACACAGGGTAAACGCTCCCATAAATGCACATCACCAGAGGTTCCACTTAACTATAGTTCCTGGCAGGAGTTATGTGACCAGGAACTGTGGATGCCCAAATACTAAGGTAACAGGGTTAATATTAAAGGGCCACTCCACGATTACATTATAGCTCCTCCCCAAACCACGATAAGTTTCCAGGAGGAGCAGAGGGAATTTCCTGTAGGAGCTTTTAAAGGGCCATTCAATACCAAAATCAAGGAATGTATCTTTAATATTGGTAGATGGATAGCATAGTAATGTATTGATTACGGTATGTGATTGGAATGACACTATAAGCGTCTTAAGCAAAGTCAAGACATACGTTACAAACATAATGGCGTCATAGGAGACATAGGAGCAACAGAAAACACCTCTCTCAAACCTCGGTAATCCTCAGCCCTCCCGTTGGCTGACTGTTCATTCACGGCCCCCAGCCTCGTGTGTCTGTTCCTGAAGCGGGGAGCAGACTACAACGCCAGAGACAAGAACCAGAAAGACCCCATCACCATTGCGGTGGATAACGCCAATGCCGACATCGTCACGCTGTGAGTGTTGGTTTATTTGAGCTTTTCAGATCACCCTGTCACCACACTGTATACAGTATGTGTCATGCATTTTATCAGGGACGGTTCACAATAAATGTACTGCAACAGTTGTAGTTAGGAAAACTCCTTTTCAACTGTAGTCCATGTGTATAATGCAGCATACTACAACAGTACAACATATAATAAAAGCATCCTACATACTGTAGCAATATAAAAACATCAAGAAAAACAAGGACAACCATCAAGAACACAACCTGACAGTTATGTTTCCTCTCTCTCTTTCTCTCTTTCTCCCTGTCTCTGTATCTGTCTCGTGTCCTGCAGGCTGAGGATTGCCAAGATGAACAAAGAGATGCGTGAGATGGACGGAGCCTTTGGCCAGTCAGGTCAATTGAGTGCACAGGGTTCCGCGGGCACAGGGGGCGGGACAGGAAGTGGGATGGGAAACACCAGGAAAAGCCTCCAGGCGCTAAAAAATCACATAAGCGGGTGGACGCTAGGGGGGCAGAATGAGTAGGGGAGGAAGCTCTACGAGGGCATTGGGGCATCTGGACCTGGAAGACGACTTGTAATCTTTGTATTGCAGACAGTGCTGGCTGTTAGTGTTGACCTTAAAAGACATTTCACTACATGTCAAATGTCCCAACCAGATCATTACTCACTGGACCGCTGAATGTCTGCTTTTCAATGTTCCCTGTTTTTCTGCAGCATGGGCAGGGAAATCATTTGGAGGAACGTTATGATTAGAAGCTGGGTTTTTCAGCCATTCTGCTTTCAAGCTAGCTGTCCAGCTGAAGAGTGAACGTAGCGAGGCTAATTAGTTAAGGAGAGGATAAATGGAAAGAGGTTAAATTGACTAGGAGTGTCAGAAATACTGACAAATGCACATTATAGAAGTAAAAACAGTAAGAGCTATAAAGTAATGAAAGATCTGTGTTAAGATCTAATGAGATAATATTTTTGGGAGGTATTTGATACAGCCTAGCAAGTCTACAGTAGGCATATTTCTTTAGAATGTATCGTAAGATTTTAACATAAGCTTTCCTCTGGGCTTTTCTGCACATGCTGGTAGCCTTTGGACATTAAGTTTGAGGGGATGTAGTACTGTATATGGTGTCTGAAAGACAATTACATGGTCTTATTAAACATTGTTGGATATAAGCTAAGCAGCACAGGATTGTGCTCTCATTGGAGAATTGTAATCCCACTATTCTGTGAATAGCAATGGGGATATGTAATATATGTTTACAAGTCATGCTGAACTCGAACTTAAGCAGTTGCTGCTTGCTAAGTTGCACAGCTTCCTGCTACAAGCCCTGAGGTTATCACAGTGAGATTTGTTCCAAATTGTTGAGCTATTTTTCATACTATGCAATGCATCTATTTGTTTCTCAGTTATCCTTTGATAAATCCTATAAGGCTTCAGTATGTTTGTAACAGATTAACGGTAATCTGAATGTCTAGTCTAAACTGATATTGAACAAAAATCTGTTGCCTGCGAAAGAATGGATTTCTGATGCTTTTGTCTGCTTGGAACAAATACAAACTGCTGGTCAGTGTACAATGTGCAATGCTTTTTAGTGTGTGTGTGTGTGTGTGCGTGTGTGTGTGTGTGCGTGTGTGTGTGTGTGTGTGCGCGCGCGCACAGTGCTGTGTCCATTAAATGTGCAAGTATGTATGCCTTCTGCCTGCTGAGATGTCAGAGGTCTCTCAACCGCTTGCGCAGAGCGCCCCCTACTGTATCCAGAAAGGTAAAGTTTCTGTGTGCATGCATGTTCTTTTATTTCCTATTTGTGTGCATGCATATTTCTTTCTCCTTATTTTTTCATTCTTCTTCTTATTTTTCTGTGCATGCTTCTGTGCTTTAAATCTGCATGTCTAATTAAGTCTGGATAAAGTCTCTATCCAGATATTATAAAACTATATGGTAGGCAATGCACTTTATATAGCACATTTCATACACGAAGTAGAGTCAATGTGTACTACAAACATCCTGAGTTTAGAGTATTCATTCTAATATAATGAACTATGGTTTTCTAGGATAGTGGTTCTTAAACTAAAGAGGGGTTTAGATGCGATTTGTGAAATGATTACATGCTTTTCAAGAATATTTCTATTTTCAACTACTGTATATCCTGTTTTTATTTGTTTCTAATGTTAATTTTGTAAATACTCATGATAGTGTGCTATTTAAAAAATAAGTCATTCATTGCATTTGGAGAGGTCGCAAGCAATGAATGGATACTTATTTTGAAAGGTCACAGGTCAACAACTCTTGAGGACCACTTGTGTAAGATGGATAGCACGACGGCGAGGGCGGGACACTAAACCCCCTGGTGTGTGCTTGTCTGTTGTGCAGGCGATGAGACCTACCACGACATCTTCAGAGACTTCTCACACATGGCCTCCAACAACCCGGAGAAGCTGAAACGCCGCAGCACCGACGCCAGGATGTAACCTACCGCAGTGCCTTCGAGCAACAACGTTCACTGGGCCCTCTTTGTCATTAAGCGAGCGCGCGCACACACACACACACACACACACAGAGCAAACCCTCCTCACACTCGATCCAGAAGTTACACGCAGGCGTGCTTACACACACACACACACACACACACACTTGCTCCTTGGCCAGTATCCACGCGTGAGGTCATAGTTCAGCTGGTGTTGACTACAGACGGGCTGAGCAGGTCCACAGCAAACTCCTTTGTTTACCCGTCAGACTAGAGAATGGCTCTGGGGGTGAGGGGGGTGGGGAGCAGGGTGGGGAGCCTTGATGTCTGGCAGAGAGCTCTGCCAGCTCTTATAATTAAATTCTTTCCCCTTTTCTAAGCCTTTCTGATTTTTTTTTTTCTATTAGGACATTTCTACCAGTTGATCAAATGGAAATTGTGGGAGCAGGTTTGCTGCAAACTGACATTTTTGAAGCAGTTTATTTTCTCTCCAATGTTGGTTATGAAATACATATGGTACAAGTGGGTTGTTCTCTACTCCAATACCTGCATCATGTCAACAAATAAAATGCAATACTAAAACCCATCCTTTGCTTGTGTGATGCCAGCTGTTTTTGCATTTGGAGAAATTATATTTTTCACGTGGGTTACATGCAAAGAACTCTATATGAACATGCCTTTACGTAATTTTACTGTAAATACAGTATGTGCCCAGTGGATGGCGCTCCTGTGATTTTCGTGAGCAGTGTGATCACTTCTGAGGC
>JAODUG010061656.1:0-63390 GCA_027564795.1 Aphredoderus sayanus
ACAACAAGAGGGTTAAAAGGCACATAAAACAACACAAATACATAAAGAAATAATTAATAAAGAAATAAATACACTCAGCAGTGCCAATTGAAAAACACAAAAATCATACACAATCAGATGGCGCCGCCGTGTGGCCAAATACGAAATTTCTGAGTACATTACGAGGGTTAAAGTTAATGTTAATGTACAGCAGTGTACATTAAACAGTACAGAATATAGATTTAATTAACCCCATTGCCCTCCCCACTGTATTGTCAATTTTCACTGAAAGAGAATCTCCAAAGAAGGAGAATCTGTGACGTGTGTGCGTATGATTATTTATTTATTTTTACTCGGCACTGGTTGACTTCATCATCTCCCTGTCCTGCCTACCCTAGAGGCATATATCTTCCAAGACTAGAATTAAGCCAAGTGTAAGAGCGAACGCATGGCTCTGATGGTCTCGCATGTCTTGAACGAATTCACAAATCTCTCCCATTTAGGGCAGAATTCAACTTAGTTATTTTTTTCTCCCCTTTTTATTCTTTCTGTTTATCTGAAGTAAGCGCCCCTTTGAGTTGACAACTGCCTTACTGTGCGCATAGACAGGGCAGAGGAGATTAGTCAATTAAATGAAGGCATGCAGAGAAAGGGTTCCTCGTCCATGAGCTTCTTTTATGTGTGTCCTAAAGGGCCCTGTGGGGGGAAATCAAATGGACAGCCTGTCAGGGCCAGTTAAGGGGAGAAAGCAATGCAATGAGTAAGCACAAATACAGTACTTGACTGGGTAAACTCTGCCTGTTAACGACACAGAATAGATCCAACCAAATGGGCTAGTTTGGTGGACATCTGCAGTTATAAACAACTGAAAAGTAATCAAAACATAGAATCTTATCAACTTTCAAATGTCAAGAGGCAAATCTGCACCAAAAGTTATTTGATAATGATGAAAACATCCGTAAAGTTTAAATAGAGGGCACGTTACATTTGTGGCATATTGCCATTAGTGAAATGCTCAATGCAGAGCATCTGAAAAAGACAAATTAATTCCATATAATAATGAACTAGAAAGGATATTGTGAATGTCACATTTCTATGTGGAGAAGAGAGAGTGAGAAAGAGGTGAAAACACAAAACAATGCACAGCAATAGAGGAGATAATTACATCTCTCTTTGTAATCAGCTGGCGGCATTGTTGCCTTGCGCTCTTTAACTAGCCGTGTGTCCGCAGTGGACTTGCTTAAAGGTCAGGCCATTGTGTGATATTAGTGAAGACAGAAAGGTCATTGAGATTGTTTCCAGCTAATAGATAAGCCCCCGGGCCTTAATAGGCTTGTGTTTCCTCTTATTTTTTTTTATCAAGGGATATTATTGCCTGGCCCCCTTTTCCCTCTCTTGCCCCATCTATTGTTTCTCTATTGCTGTCATTGTTGCACAAAAACACTCGTGCTGAAAAAGACAAGTGGCCACACACAGGCTCACTGGCTTATTCGTATATGCACTTTCATATTATAGAATAATAGCATTATGAGGCTAAGGTTAAGTAAGTTAATGAGTTTAAGATGGGATATGAATTAGCCTACTGCGTAACCCATTGCTTTGTGTGCACATGTGTGTCTGCATGTCTCTAAATAGACCTAACTGGAATAAATGTATTAATGCAATTGAAATGCCACAGGGCTTCACATTTGTATGGACATCTGAAGTACAATATGGCATGTTCTTCACACCTAGGCTGACCCAGTCTTTGCTACATTAACATAAAAAAAAACACGATGCAAATTAATTTTAAAAATATACTATAAATTAAAGGGTCACCTTCATCTCCCAGGGTTCACCAGGAATTTGGAATAACCTTCTGGTATTTTCAAGGGAGAAAATTAGTTGTCTGCAAAGGTAAATCCATCCTGTTCATTATAACACCATTTCTAATCTCTTCTCCTGTATAGCAGTGTCTAGCTTTTACATCCATGGCCTTAGAGAAGTATAAAAAAACATTTTCTGTAAGATTTATTTAATAAGAATTTGTAAAAATGTTAGCTTTATGTACACCATATTTTATTAGATTTCTTTATTTCTTTTTTTCTAATTAAAACCATTGGAGCACAACGTCAGAATGTTTCATTGCCACAATCTACTGCTTCCTGCTATGCTGTTACTGAACATTTCACTACATAATACACTATGATTTGATTTTAACTCTTACATGGAGGAAATTCCTCCCCCCTGTTGTCTGACAGAGGGTTGAGTTTGTTTACCTCTGCTATAAGAGTAAATCCATCTGAGGTTCTGCGTTTTGTTTCATAGTAGAGAATTACACCTATGGTATGTAACTTAACACAATCACTATACAAAAAAACGGTTATACCTAACTAAAAAAACATTTACATAGATAATGAGTTAGAAAGACCCTGGACTACATTCAAATTCAGTGTTAGCATATGATCTACTCATCCCGTCCCTGAACGTTCTGTTCTGTGAGCACCTGTGAGTATAGGATGAGCACCGGTGGGTCTTAGCCAACTGCTTTTCACAGAATTTTCACTTTCAGAAAGTAAAAAAAAGCTGCCGGAATTTTAAAGTTAAGCGGTTGGCTTAGTGAGAATTATACTCTATTATGGCTAGTTTAATAGTTTACACACACAGGAGCACATATATTAATATACACACACACACACACACACATCAATGTTTGACACACCTTTTATAATTTCTCCTAATTAGAAGGCTTTGCAAAAATCTACGGGCAGTTGATTATATGATAAATAAAACTGCAGCTTAATTTGACAAAACACGGAAAACCTCACATGACACTTAAATGACAGATTGATCACTATTTGTCTTTTGTGTGTATTGTGAATGCATGGCCATTCTTAGTTGGTGGTTAATTGCGATAACGAATGAGACTCCGACCGGTTATCTAGTTATGCAGCCGGCATCTGAACTTCTTGTGCAGGTGGCGACTTTGTTAGCTTGATAAATAATATTTGGGATATTTATGGTAGCTGACATTAGTGTCTGTAATTGTGTCAAATAGAGGGAATAAATCAAACATTGTTATTGTATGACATCTATTATGTGAATCAATTTGCATTTCACAATCAATATACATACACACCGTGTCCATAAGCATGCCATGCATATACAGTAGGCCCAGCCTGTGTTTGTAGCAGAGAAAGATGTCCCTACCAAACATAAACTTATGCTCTTGGCACCACCCACACGCACGCATGCGTGTGCGTGCCACTTCATAACATTTATCTCTCTCCAAAGCACCCAAATAGACACATATTACCACCTGTGCAAAAACACACACACACACACACACACACACACACACGCTCACACACACACACACACACTTCTCCCTGCACTTAAACACCAGTGCTGTTGAAACTGCTTTTCAGCTGTTTCAGCTTCCATGATTAAAGCAGGCCATCGTACCTTCGATTTCCCCCCATTAAGTTGCTGTAAATCCAAGCTGTGCCGACCAACAGCAATTTACCTTTTCCAGAGCCGTGGGGCCTTGGCTTGTGTTGGCCTATAGTGGCCTAATCGGGCCCCATGAATAAATCAAACCTTGGGGGTTGTAGTGTTGGGAGGTATGCACAGATATGGATGGAAGTGCAGGTATGTGTTTTATTTACTAGGAATGTGCTGTCTTAGAGGCTGGTGAATGAGGCATAGAGATACAGTATAGTCTGGTAAGAGCATCCTGAGACTGTTCTTCTTTGTCACTAGAAATGCTCCAAACAAAGTTGTTTGTCATAGAGGCAGGGCTAATATGTGTCAGTCAAATTATTATAAGGTGTAATAAAAACAACAAATGTTTTAAGGGGATTTTCAAATAGGTGCTGGCATACAATTGGACCATTCAACCAGCCAGGTTTTCCAAAACAAAGGTGTTAAATATCTGCACCAATTGAACTACCCAACTGGACGCTGTTTGGGCGATGGTTCTGTAACCAGAACCATGTACAGTAAGTGGATTAAGAAAATAAGAAACAAAAAGAGAAAGTGAGTCCACAAAGAATAAAAAAAGTATATGTGCTAGAAGCCTGATTCTGTCACTGTAATGGACAGCTGGCCTTTTCTCTTATTTCATATTCCCCAAGTTTTTGTCAAAATATCAAACCATTTTTGCTGGGGTTTTTTTTTTAAATGGAAGAAATATCATAGTGTAAAAAGGAAAGAGATAGTTACTTTTTTTGGAAAAAACAAAGCATTTGTCCACTATAGGCGGTTTCAGACCAGGAATAGACAAATAGAAGCTGTAGTGAATTTGGCGTTGGTCATGATCTGGTGGTTTGTATTTGACCATCAGAATCCAGTCTATTCCAGTGGCTGAATAAGTTAGATTCTGTTTCACTGAATCGGCTCAAGTACATGACACCAGTCTGGTGATGAGATCAGAAAGGTACGTGATTTCATAATGAGCAGGTTGAAATTATTGAATGTGATTCTGTCTTCTGCACTTAATTGAAATCCTATAAAGTATCATTTGTATTCATATGTAACATTTAGACTCCAGGCCTTAATCATGTTTCATATGGTTGAGTCATGTTTCTTTTTGTACAGGGCTTCTCAGATCTCAGTGGGTATTAGGTACGAAGCAGTATCCATCATACACTGCCATGCCCGCCATCTATCATATTCCCCATGGTGTGCGGGAGATGATCTCATGTTGTATGCATGCTCTGCCAGGTTTAAAAAATCTGTGTGTGTGTGTTTGTGTGTGTGTGTGTGTGTGTAACTCTGTGTTAGTAGGAGAGTGTCGATGTTGGCGTCATTTCAAATGGTGTGTAGAGTGTGTATTGTGCCTATATATTCAGTGATGACCACTTTAAAATGAGATAGAGATGGAAGAAAATCCCTATTGGGTGATTACTTTCTGAACTGCATCTATAGGAAGCAATGAATATGGTAGCATCATATAACAAAAGCAATCAAAATCCAGTAACAGGTGTGTAAAGAAAACAAATGATTCCAGTATTCTAGTTTGTTTTTAAAAACAAACACAATTGGCCAGATCTGATTCCTTTAAATGTAGACATAATCTTCATTAACAGCAGAAAACAAAGTAGAAACACTTTAGCAATTAAACATGTATTATAACTTTTGAATCATATTAGTATGCCAATCTCATCATGATTGTTATGCATGCTGCTGTGAACAACAGCGGGAAACAGCTAAACTAATACACATTACGCAGCCAAGCCTATGATATTTTGGTTTTAGTAAACAGGTTTCAATAAACATTGCTGATTGACAGTACTGTACATACTGCTGCTAAGCTACTGGTCCTACTATGAATCATACATGATTGCAAGACAGGGAAAAGACAATTAAGCAACAATTAAATAGCTACATATCATTAACAAATTATTATTCTTCAAATAAATACATAGGACCTATTGTAATAATAGCCACTAACACGGTAACTAACACAGTGTACAATCAGCGGTACGTTCAATCTCAGGCTTTTGCATAAGGGTGTACACATACCAATTATCTGTATGTATAATAATTTCTGAAATTTAAAATGAAATCTGTATACTGTTTTTGGGTGCAGGCCGAAAGTGTTTGGTGAATAACGGTGGAAATTGTGTAAAATGCTAGATTCACTCACCAGTGTCTACAGTTGCTGCCTTCCCTTTCGTTTGTTCTTGCACACCGAGAATTGTCAGCAGTGTGGCTGACGAGCATATAGCCAGGTCACCGCAGGTTACTGCTGATAGGCAATGCTACTGTAGTCAACCAACTGGGAACTTTCTGACAGGTACTGTACTGTATGCACAGTAAAGAAACAAAACAAAACAAAAAACCGAATGCTAGGTCCAGCTCAGAACGCCATTCATTAACAGTGCATTTACCATTTAACTTCGCAAAATGTGTTCTTATTCGAAGAAGAAGAAAAAACTACAACAATCCAGTGTGAGTTTAGTACTGTAGCTCTAATTCAGAGTAGCTGTATGACAAGGGACCCTTTAAATAACCTACTTTTCTGAATATGTATGACTGCCAGAGCAAAAAAATATTTATGCTTTTTGTCCTGGCCATTCAGGACATTCATCTGGTTGTGTCAGTTTAGGGCTATAGAAAAAGTTTACACAAGCATGAGAAATACAATGCAGTGATATGGGTTACAACATCTGTCCTGTAACATACAGTACACGTGATGGAATCTGTTATATTTTGTACAGCATGTCAGTATTTCTTCATGAATTAGTACCAAGGGTTTTGAGGCAGACCAGTTTAAAATGTATAGCCAGTACTGTTTTTTTCATTACCTTCAATATTTGTGTTTTCTATGTTATGTTATTCTAACACTTTATATAATGTATGTTCTACTGTATATTGCAATGAATAGACACAACAAACGTAGGCCTATCATTGTTTTATGTCCTCAACTAACTCCAGGTTTAATAGCATGCCGATACTATCAACCGTAGCATGAGACTTGTAATGTTTTAAAAGTTTCATCCAGGTTAAATTGCAGGAGCTATTTCTGGCAGAGGCTTTGTCAGCAGTCCTGCACAGGAAATGTTCCCTGATGACCTGGGATATATTGCTGATGCCCACTAGAAATATATTCCCAGTGCTAAGGGAAACCTAATGTGTTCAATGGCCTTTTTATTTTATTTTTTATTTTTTTTGCAAATCCATGTTGAATTCGTTCCCCATGATAAGTGTAGTTTTCACCATCCTCAGGTATGTACTGTAGGCGTAGGTATGTAGGCTGTCTAGAACATTTTCCACAGTAAATATTTCCCCTACTGAAGCTGCTATAAGGAATTAATTAAACATTTTTTGAGTTGTTTTTTTAACTATTGGATGTTACATGTATACTTTATGTTTAAATGTATTTGTTATGTTAGAAAGTTTTTCATTCACATTCATTGTACATACTGTATAGTGAAGTGAACCTTACTTGGTCTTTATTGTCCCATTTTTCACTTTAAACAACTACTGTACTGCTCGGCTCAAATACTGGGGAGACAGATGACAAAAACAATCTGAACCTCAATTACTTGTTTTAACCTCTCAAATGCTAACATTCTCCCGAGTGCCAATCCTTTGCCAATAGCTCCAAATTATCTTATTCTTAACAATGTGAGTGCACGTGTGGGTGGGTTTGGAGGGGTGGGGGTTCAAACTAGCTCTTACATTAAGGTACATTTTCTGTTACACCTATATTGTACACTCTATTAAATGGACGTCATTAGGTGTGTGTAGGCGGTACATTAAATGCACTTATTGCCTTTTCTCTTTTTTTCACGTCAGAAGATGAGAGGTGGACGAGGAGGGTCATGAATGCTAGACGCTAAAGAAAGAGAAAGAAACAGAAATTACCGTATGTTTCATTGCCTTTCAAAAATACCCATGAATATAGTCTGAGATGAGGCGAGGGAGGGTCAGACAAACTGAAATTGTGGCCGGAAAGAGACAAATGCAAGAGAACTCATAAGGAAGGAGATAAATAGTGAGAAACTCTGAGATGGGAAGGCAAAGGCGGATTCAGCAGAACCGGAGGAACAGCTTCTCTTATCTTCTGATCAATTTTTTATAACATTCTGTGGTTTCATCATAAACAGCACACTACCTTCAACAGTATTACACCACTTGCTCACAGTAGGTTTTTAGCAGCAGTATATAAGATCCTTACCCATTTTTGTAAGAATTGCAAAGCCAGTTTGCAATAACCTGAGCTACATTCATGTTATGAGTCCGATCACCATGAAATAAAAGTGATATTGAATGACTTTTAAACCTTGGATTTTGTAACGTCCTTACCGCTCAACAGAAGTCCACATGCTGGCATTTGGGCTGAAATAAATCTTGGCTATGCTGCATGTTTGAAATGTCTTTCTACCAACCTTCTAATGTAATCAGGAAGTCTTTGCTGGTGATAGTAGTTATTGAGTTACGCTGGCCTCTAAAGTCCAAATGTCCTAGGACTTTAAAATGTAATAATAAATATGAGATTGTGTTTATGCCTATACCTACATCAGTCAACAGTTTGAAAATCTTTTTCAGTGAGCAACCATGGCACATGAATTCCTTTATTATTATTATTATTTGTACATTTGAGAGTTCTTCCATAGTAAGAGACAGAAACCACACATGGCATCCTGAAAGGCTTTGGCTTTGTATGGACTCTTAAGGAAGTAAAGACCATATATTTGAATAGCAGTGGGACCCTGCAGTTTACAGTAAGGTGTAGCAAAACAATTGTAGTACTATAAGGGCAGAAAACACTGTCTCTGCCCTCTGTCCATCTCCTTATCTCTGTGCCTTTATCTCAGTTTCTACTCCTCTCTCCCCTCTCCCTCCCTGTCCGACCCTGTCCGACCCTGGCTATCGTTCATTGAGCCTCGAGAACAGACGAGTGTTTGTTTTTCGTTAGCTGTTGGCGGCTTCCTCCCCGGAGACAGGCCTGTTTTGTAGTGATGCGCGACACATGATTGGAGTTGGCATGGCAGCACACTGCCAGGGGCTCTGCACCTCAAGCGCCACAGCATTATTCCTACACGGAGTAAAGTGAGGGTATACTATAGACTATAAAAGATCCTGTGTGATGAAACAAACCAAAGGGTGGCTGGGGGTGTGGTTGGATCAAAGTAGAAAACATGGTTAATAAATAACTAATCTAAAAATCTAAACAAACTGGCACAAATGTTGAAATCTAGGCCCAACAATCCGACAAACAGTCCATCTACAGTATACATGGTTAGCACTTTATGAATGTTTTTTACTCCATCGGTAAAAGTATAAAATGTATGTAATGTATGTAAAGCGTCATTGATGTTGGCATTATCCTGAAACACTTTTGGAATTAATTATTTAGATTTTTACTCTTGTATATTTGTTATAGTGTGCCCGTCCTTCCTTTATTAGCCCTTTACCCAGAGGAGCAGCAGCTAGAAAGACATGCATGTTGCTATGCTCACGATATGAGATTCAGCATGTCACCCATTACAGGCCCATATCCGCAGGTTTGATAATTGATGTCTGGGCTATTTAAAATGTTATTGTTCTGACCTTTTTTTTATCAGTACCTATCAACTTTCATCCAAGTATGCTGGATTGCTTGTCTTAGGAAGTCCCTCCTTCTACAGTAAGTCTTGTAGACTCAGACCTTCATTTATCTCATTAGTGTAGAATGTGTTTCTTAGCCATGCTGCTAGCATAGCTATTGCACTGAAACAGAAGTGTGCCAAAATGTATCCTACTGAAAAAGAATACTCAAGTTAGTTAGGGGAGGGTAACTTAAGACAAATATGGATGCAAAAAGCAGTTAACTGCACATCACTAATTCATGAACCCATATCGCCTAATTCTGTTTATCCTGCTCAGAAATTTTCCTGAGAAAAAAGAATTTGGATTTAAGTGGTATCATGTGTTCTGAGGCTGAGAATAGAAACGTGTGGGAAATGTGATGACTAAGGATGTTCACTTCAGTTTATACTGGCTCAATATTACTTTAATCAATACAACTCTCTCAGAGATCATTTTGTGTATACCATTTAACAAAAGATTATAGCCTATATAATATGAATTAAATAAAATACATGGCTCTTAATGTAATGTAAAGTTAACTGATTTATGCACTGAGTAAATTTTAATTAGTTTATTTTCATTATGACCAACCTGAGGCTTTACTTAAAGCTGAAAACAAATGGGAAATTATATACATTGTTAATAACCAGCCCTTTAAGTACTGGAGGAACTATCTCTATTGATCGGTCTACTGAGCTTTAAATGTCTCCAGACGCTTGTCAAAGAGGTCAGAATTGTTATGGGAGGGCAGGGAGAAAGAGGAAAAGACACAATAAAACTGAGTTATATAAAACAGGAATCAGAGGGAAACAGACCAGTGTTCATATTCGAGAAGAGGTTTACTGTAGGTTATATACAGTAGTAGGCTATTATGCAGTAGACAAAATTCAGATCTAGAATCTAGAAAAAATAAAAGTATTCAAATAAAAGATGTAAAGATAGCTATATCCATACAGCTATAATATATATTACATTTACAACCACCTTTCTGCTTCACCTTAGACAAAATGGAACGGTGCCAATTTAAATAAAAAGATGGCGAAATTGGCTGTTTTCCACTCATTTTACAGTCAGTGTGTGTGCATTTAACTTAGATGGAATCCAGCATGGAGTGGAAGAATATCCTTTAATCCCTAGATCACCTAATTTACAGCTTCCTAATAATCAGTGCAAAGTAACAGGCCTTAGTGCACTTACAGCAATTCTCTGACCATAAAGCTATCATTTAAGAGCAAACTGCTGGGACAAGAAATAGAATAAGTGCTAACAGCAGCTGAGGGGAGATTATTGGGTTTTCAGTGTGCAATTATAGTGATTAGATATAGAGGATACTATTCACTAGACAGGCTGACATGATGTAACTCTTGAAACCGTGACTTTTGAGTTGTCAAAGATGGCTGGACAGCAAATGGGAAGGTCATTCCAGGATCAGGAGATAAAAAGGAAAAGAAAAATGGCAAATCACACAGGATTGGAAATATAATTTCAACCCACCTGCAGCACTTTCGGGAACTTTCAAAATCTTTATGCAAGCAGCAGGCGTTGGTTACTGTAATTGTTATTGTAATTGACAATGTTTTAAAGCTTGAAATAGGGCTGGGTTTAAATAATCGATTTTCCAATAAAAATCGATATTCATTAGATTAAAACGATAATCAATTCATAAAATTCCTAGATTGATTTTTTTATTTTATTTTTTATTTATTTTTATGTACGCATTTTTCCATGAATGCGCACAGCTTTTCTCACTTTGTATCTGTTGCACATTGGCTGTTTCGCTCATACACTAAATTTCAGCCTCACAAGCAGCACTTAAAATTACAGCTGTTGCACGCTTGCTTGCAGTGAGGTGCATTGTTTCATTTTTTAATATATGAATGATTGGTCACTTTTACATGATCATGAATTTAAGCTTTGTCTGTTTTGGTCATTTGTGTGTATATTCCAACCACTGAGAGAATCACAGGAAAGTGAATATTTTCCTTAGGTATTACACATGTTTATACACTTATTTACGCTGTTGTAGTGTGTTGGTCATGTTAAATGAACATTAATACAATTGTTTTGAGGTCAATTCTTAATGTAAAATTAATATATTGAATAATGCATCTGGTTAGAGGGTTCCTTGTAAAATGTACATCATGAAAAATTATGTGCCTCGACTGGGTGCTTTGAAAAATGGGTATTGTATCGATACCAAATCTAAATTGAATTGGTATCGATACTGAATCGAAATCTAATCGAATCGGGCCCTTGTGAATCAGAATCGAATCGATTTTGGAAATCAGTGGTGATACCCAGCCCTAGCGTTAAATGTACATGCTCATTTGCATTTTAGCACCCACAGAACCAGCAGAGCTGTTTGGAAGGGGCATGTACTCTCAGACTGAAAGATTGTTGTATATTTCAATTGCCTACCAGGGTAATTCCACACACAGTCTGAGGACTATTGTGAGAAGCAGATGAGAGATGAATGAATATTGTCCCTTATAATGGTGACTCTGATTCAGATTGCCCTGTAACTATATTGTACTTTGGAGATATTGTTGAATTTGGTAAACACAGCTTTGGCCCATATTTGTGCCTCCACCAGTATACAATTTAACTGCTGACACAAAATACCGTGGCTGAAAGAACAATGGTTCTATCCGTCTTGCTGAAGTATGGCTTTTAGCCAGCGAGCAACCTCTTTAATCATCTACTGTACTGTAGGTTCTGTTTACACTAAACTGCAAACTCAAAAGTGCATGGAGTGGGATACAAAATGGTTGCCACACACATTGTCAGTCGAAAATATTAAGGGATACCAGTTGTAATAAAAAAGTGGTCATTGCGCTTGAAAAGTATGAACTTTCACCTCACACTTTTACTTTTTCTTAACTTAAAGTTCTCCGGTTCAAAACTACCCAAATCACTAGCTTTGTGGCAGATAGACGGCACTAAACCTAATTCTACAGCTTACACACACATATAATGTACACTGCTGGCACAGCAAGGTGTGATTTTGAAATCCGAGGACAACAGGAGTGTTAAAAGGCCCAAAAAACAAACAAATACATAAATAAAAAATTAATAAAGCAATAAATACACACAGCAATCACAATAAAAAAAACACAATCATACATAATCATATGGTGCCCTCTGGTGACAGAATTTGATCAAATGAAGGGCTTCACAAGGGTTAAAGGTTATATATGCAATATTTCAAAGATTACAGTAATATAGCAGCAAACAACTATTTTCTATGTAAATATATAGTGGAGTAATGCATCCTAAGCAGAGAAGGATGAAATCCAATCTTCTCTGTTCTTTTGTTTTCATAGCTGGACTGGCAGCACATGCATGTTTGTGTGTGTGTGTGTGTGTGTGTGTGTGTGACCTATGAAGCATTTGTTTCTTTATGAGATGCTGATGCTCTCGTGGATCATAGATCCTGTAACCCTCCTGTGACCTCGGGTTTCCAACGCACTACGGTGTTATGCCAGCAGATGGTGCCACCTGATTGTGTCTGATCGTGTAGTTTTCTTTAGTGTCAGTGCTGTGTGTATTTATTTATTTATTTGTTGTTTTATGTGCCTTTTAACCCTCCTGTTGTCCTCGGGTTCCAAACATACACCTTGTTGTGTCAGCAGTGCACATCATATGTGTGTGTAAGCTGTTGACTTAGGATTGGCACCTTCTATCTGCCATAACGAGCTAGTGCGTTGGCCGGTCAGTTGGACAACAACAGGGTTAATGACTGGTTGTTTTTTGAGTCCAACAGCATAGCCTTTGTAATGTAACACAAAAACTATAGACATTATAAACTATAATCACATATTCACAACACTGGTTATAGCTAGATTCAGTCAGTCTATTTGTGGAAAATGCAGGTGGCCTGATGTATTTGCCCTCCTATAGTGCACATAACTTTCCATGAAAGCAAAGGAGTTTGTATTAAATGATCAGTTCCTTAATCCAACATCGTATTGTGTATTGATTTGGATTTGTTATCAACCAGATGGAGTGAGGTTGTCCTGAACCTGCCACTACACTATGTCCCCTGATCTGCTTAGCAGCGATCATGGGGCAGACCCCATTTTCTCATCTCGACATCAGCAGTGCTTTGCATTATTAAAGTGGAACGAGAGCCCAAACACACACACAGCCACTTTACGGCCGCGTCGCTGTGAGAGAATGATTCATTGAATGGCTCCAGCAATTCTAATGAGCCTGGGGACAAATTTAGATGTATGCTTAGCGGAAAACAAGCAAACACGGCATAAACCCTCTTTAAGCTGCTCAAATCTGAGTCAACGACACTGCATGGGAATAGTTTGGGCGATCGATTTCGTCTCGTCTTGCCTGTGATGTAAAATACAGCCTTTCAACATTCATCCACTAGCAGCTGTTCTTTTCCTCCATCATGCACATATGCTCACACACACACAGGTACACACGCTCACGCACACGCACGCACACACACACACACACACACACACTGTAGACATACTATAATGTAAAGTGCTTCAACTGTTCATAGAACAGATAACGTGAAGTGTAATTATTTGTTAGACAGACCATAGCATTTAATATCTCATGTAATGTTTGCATTTCCTGCATCATAATAAGCTGCCAAGATGCCTGCATTCCACTATTGTATTGTGTATATTATTTTGTAGTGCCAAAAAGATCTCACAGACACTGCTGTATTGATTGGCCAAGTGCAACCCAAGTAGAAAAGCCAATACATGTGTTATTGAATCTGAACAAGGAAAGGAAATGGCAAGGGACTGGGTTCCCGGGTTTGTGTTTCAAAAATACTAAAGCAATAGAGATATAGAGTGTATAATCACCTTATATCAATGAACCATGTCAATATTAATTAGAATACTATATTAATACTGATATCCATGAATGGAATTAAGAACGTAGAGATTGGAAAACTGGCAACCATAGGACTTCACATTTGTATTCTGCCCACGATGTAGAAATGTGTGAAATCCCTGCCCCGTATCCAATCTATAGCAGGACTGAAAATTATTTTAAAAGGATATACGCCTACATTTATGGGACTGCAGTATATATTAGTATCAGTAAGCTATACCCCCTACTGTGATAAACCCATCTCTGATGATGAGTGCTCTTCAAGGTATCTGTAAATACAAGCATAATTTAAGCAATTTTTCATCTAATATGGGCAATTAAGATATGTCTACTGTATCATGTTAGACACTGCTTTTTTCCACTATTTCTTTCCTTGAACCAAGACAATAAACAGCTATTATTATTCTGGTTATAAACAATAAAGTTGCCAGTGGTCGGACAAAGTACAAACAGGCAGACAGACTAATATCCAAACAGAAAGACAGATGTAAAGAACAGACATACTGTAGCAGAGACCTCATAAACAGCCACTATCTAGTTACAGTAAGTCACCTCGGGGCAAATAGAAAGAAGACTCCAACAATAGCTTGCACCTTATGTGGAATCCTCTATAGGGCATACAGTAAACAGCCGTACCAGGTGTAGTGATTGGATAATAGAAAACACAGTGCCTGCCTGTCAGCATGTAAAATGCTAGTGGGGAAGAGAGCATAATTTCAGTTAGCAGAGATTATATGAAATCTGGGTGTTGTCTTTATAGTGTTTAGCTCACAGATTGTTATCTGCAAGATGTGACAGGAAGGCGGATCTTAGTGTATTTACAGCACTGGGAATCAGCTAAAATAAGGCTTTTTCTTGCACATTTCTTCTGGCAACAATATAACCCTCCCCTTCCCTGACAATCTGGAAAGGTGTAGTGAGTTAATTAGATTGGCAAATGTTAATTTGTCTAGAGTGATAAAAACTGTTGATGTTGGAATGATATCATTTTGCTTTGGAAACATCAGGTTTTCTCACTCCTGCTTCTGAAATAGAGGTATGTTCCCTTTGATCGCCCAGATGTTTCAGCAGCTTTTTTTTAGAGTCCTGCAGGAGCAGAATCAGGTCCCAGAGGTGTGTGTGGCATTAGCTTGTGTTCGATTACCAGGAATACAGACTGTGTTTCCTGTTTACAGTGGATGGATCATCTCCCCTACTGAATACACAACCTCACTTCTACATTCCTAATGCTGATTTCTCCTTTTCACTTTTTTCTATCATTTAAATCACTTCCTAAAACCACTTTACAGGTCCTTATAGACCTGCGTGCATGTGACGCTGTCCTTATCTTTGAGTATATTATTTGTTTACTGTATCTGAATTATACGATGTTTAATCCATTTTTTTAAATGTATTTAGCATTAATGATAATAATAATACGTTCTTAATATAGACCAGAAGCAGTGAGAGGCTACATTACTATACTAATTGCACCAGTGATGTATTCAACTTGTTTTTCAACCTAATGTCTACAATTATTTCTAAAGCATCCATAGGGATCATTACAGGGAATTTCTACTAAACCAGACAGAAGGATACCATACGCCGTGTGTAAAATCAAGCGTGCGATGAAGTCTTTCTATCACTGCATGAGAAGCTTTGCTGACACTCCCTGTCTGTTGGACGTCAATGTATTGAGTTTGCTAACCCAGATACTGTAGCAATGCACCATTAAACTAATTGTCTGGGAAGTGGTGGGGAACACTCAAAGGACAGACAGCAGCAAATCACACACACACATGCGCACACACATCACAAGTACTGTGAGGCAACCTCCTAGTCATACACACACACACAAGCAGCCACACGCACACTCTCCGTTTGGCCTTTAAGCGTGTTGTGTGTGTTCTTTCAGTCGCAGTTGTGGTCATTTTAAGATATGGTACGTAGGCAGACACATTATTGATTCCTCCAGTTAACCTTTACCCATCCTCCCTCATCTCCGCCCTGAACCTAAAAGAGGCTAAAAGAGAGTCACTGTGTCTGCGTTGGGTTGTGTTTTATATATGACTGTGTGTGTTGACGTCCATGACGAGACCAGGTTTGTAACACAGCAGGTTGCTCATGGCTAAGCTGACCTCATACATAAAAGATGTAAGAGTTCTGCCAGGCTATAGGCCCTTTATTATCTGGTTGTAAACTAGTAACAATTAGATGATCACACAGGATGTTCTTTATGCAGTGAGAGGCATCTTTTTTTTTCAATTGTTTTATATAGGAAATTGGCGTATGGCGAGCTGCTTATGCGCCCTTGACGCCTTGCATTTTAGACACTGGGTGCCTCGAGTTGAAAAATACTAAAATCGGTGCAGAAAAGGACCTGACGTCATTCGCATTTTTTTTATTATCCAATGGAGTGAAAGTGGACCTTCTGTTGTGGCGTCAGCAAAGTTTACACCACAACAGAAACCGCATTCATGAAGGAGACACTGTCTCTGGATACCCAGAGGTGTCTATTAGTGATATTTTATAAATTATTTTTATATCATCTAAAACTGTTTCACTAACTATAATGCAAAATATGATATGATATGATGGTGTAATTAAATATTTTTGTGTGCATGTAACACTAGACAACTATCATTGATACATACACACATACTGTGTCTTTGGTGTGAATATTCGTTGCCAAGTAGTATTCGTTGTGAACAAAATGCAACACACTGCTGCAACAAAAAAGGCAGTGTAGTGCGCCTTGCGCTTTGTAACTTGAAAAGCGTGTCCTGTGTGATCTGGGCCTGACGTAGTTAAAGGGTTTGACCAACATTTCCATATTTTTAAAACATGCAATTTAATTTGTTGTATAGTTTTGCAGAATTTGACCATTTTCTCTCCAATCACCATTAATTTACTAAATTAGATTTTAAGAGGCTTAGAAGATTCTTGATTTGATACAACTCATGAGTTCATGCAACCTCAAACAACTGGGAAGACATTGTTTAACTCAGCAAAATCTGAAAAGAATATCTATTTATTTGTGGGTATACAATTCTGAACAAATATTGCAAGCATAGTGAAAATAGAGACCACCTTGGATATCATCACTTCTCTAAGATTTTCCAATTTTCCAATATAAAACAATAACAGTCTGATTCACAATCTACAATTATGGAAAAATATCTGTTAACAGAAAATACTGTTTGGAATAAGTGTTTTTTATGATTCAAGTATATGTTTTAACCTTCGCGCTGCATTTATTTTATGTGGATCCTACGCTCACTTAATTTTTCATCAAATTGTCCGACATACTTAATGTCACCACTGAAGGACAGAAAATATCACTTAACTTAACAAGGATATGGCATTTATAATGCTGCAGTAACCACCAGTTAAAGTAGTTTGAAACAGTGTGTAGCCTATGAAGATGAAATTATCCAGACTTGCATTACAAGCTTTGGAAACTAATAACATAACTAACATAATAACTTCTAGATGTGTTGTATTATTCTAGAACTGTTATAGGAATTTCATTTGTTTGCAGATAATTAACAATTAGAAATATTTACATCTTTAGAGTGATATATTAAATCTGCAGTGGGCAGGCATCCTCAATTACATTTCGGCAGGGTCACTTAAGTAACAATTTTCTTGAAATACTGCTCATGAGCTATAATTGGTAGATAATCACATTGGTGCATCGTATCATTGTAGGATATAATGTGCTTGATACAGCCAGTCATGTCAGCCAGCAATCTAATTAAGTTTGTGTTCCAGACATGCAAATCCCACTAACTTTCACAGGAAAGTAAGAGATCCATTTTATTTCACCTGTTTTACATTTCCAATTACATTTTCAATCACTGCATGTAACAACCATATAATTAACACTAACAAAATCCTTAATAATGTTCTAAATTGCTTAAAATGGTGTTGCAACACACACGGTATTACTTTTGTATTTCTCGCTTTTCCTAATATAATAACATATACACTATGGTATTAAACTGTAAGACACACATAGTAATAGTACTATAATACAACTGTTTACAATTACTATGCTATGCTGTACATTCCATGAAAAGTACATTTACTAAACAAGCAAGGAATTAATTATTTCACTTTTGCCAAACAACAAATAAGTTTTAACGTTAAATGTAAACAGCAGATGAACAGTATAAGTAATAAGTAATACCTTCTGTGCATGTTCTTATTCCTACAATAAACAAGCATGGTCACTGTTCAGATAAGGCTGGCAGCTCTTCCACATTTTTGGTAGACAGCACAATATTTACCTCAATATTGTTTCCCTTTGTCAGTATCCAGTACCATATTGATTGGTTATATTGACTAATATTAACTCAAAAGGCTAATATTATTATCAGTATTTTTTGTAGGGTGGTCAAGATGTAATCTTGTACTTTAAAGGCATAATTTATTTCCGTCCCAATCATGCACTTCCGATAATACAACCATATAAATCTTTTCTGCGGTCTACATGATGAATACCATCTCCCGAGATGCTCCTTATCAATAGTGCCCTAAAGCCCTACCACAAACATAATACTTAAACCAGTGCTTCAAGGACGTGGTTAATTGCAGACCCACCCCTAAGGTGAAGATTATTAAGTGACGGTTTTCCCACTGTTCAGTTGCAAGTTGCAAGATGTGCCAATGGATAACTTGAAGCCAGCACCGTACTGCCAGGGGAGGTTAAATATAAGACAGATGTATGATGGGGCGTTTTTATGATACTACTTCTGCCCTACAAAATAAGCCACTACTGTTCCGTCGCAGCACAGCAATTACAATAGTTCTCCAGGGATTTACCGAGGTGCAGAACTGCCAACTAAATGCTTTTTGGTAGAACTCCTGTGGGTATATGGAGAAGAGAATTTAGAAATACTGTAGCACTCAATAGTTCTCAATCTGTGATGGAAGAGACAGTCTCTCATAGATGTCTGTGTGCGTCCACGTGACTCCGCAGGTTTACATGCAAGTTTACATCCAGCGCACACGTAATGCGTACACCCTTATTAAAGGCCCGCAGTGCGTCTGTCACGGATGGAAAAACCTGAACACGTTTCAATGAGCTGAGTATGAGGCGCTAATGTGCTCTTGTAAACGGGGGCGGGTTGCTGTTGATGATTGTTGGAGAAGAGAAACGAGCCTTCAATCACTCTCCCGTCTCTCCCAGCGCAGTACCAAGAGAGTCTCTGTGTTTTTGGAACAAAATATATTAGAGGGGGGCCCACATCTGCTCCCACAGGCATCTCTGACGGATCTTACACAGATTAATCCACGACGTGGAAAAGGCCTTGAGTTTCTCATTTTATTGATTCACCAAAATGCTAATGTAAGAAATTCAAATTTGCTGCTTGTGGCTGACGAGATTGAATTTGCACGGTTTTAATGAGGTCCAAATAAGAGTATACACTCCCCTGAGAAATGTCTTGATTCCATTCCTTTGTTGTTGTTTTTTTCCGATGAAAATGGTCCACGTTTGTAGTTTTCTTTGTACTTTCATGTATATTGCTTCCAGTCAATCATGCAATACCGGTTGATAATATTGTTGAGGGCCTCCGAATGAAGCGTGAGCAACAAATATGTCACAGATGTGTCCTGTATGTCTGGAGGAGTAATGAGAAGATGGCCTTGCAATTGGCCTTGATTAAGCAGTGATATGAGAAGCAATATGCCACAAACAAACATTTTTCTGCGGTGACAAGGCCATTGTATTTTGCTCATCCACACCCTCCCTGGCAATGTTATGATATGGACAGTATTTCGTCATGGTGACCCTTGGGTGACATGGCCCCCAAACACACAACTACTGTTTTTTTGTGTCATGACCCAAACCATTTTGTTGTCCTACTTCTAGCAAGGTTTCCAAATGACAAGAGTTGAGCTAAGTATGAATAATGAGCCTGTGTGCATCTCGGGGGGAGGGGAGGGCGGTGGCTAAATTTCTCATTTTGGTCAGAAGCTAAAAACAGTTTTTGAGCTTTTGAATTATGCAGTAGACATTATGCCACCTTGTTTATAAAACCCCTTGGATATGAAGGTTGTTTGGTAAGAGGAAGCGTACAGAACAATAAATGAGTTAGAAGCAGTGGGCAGAATATTGTCCAGCCTCATAAGATGATAGTAAATAGAACATACCGTATATGGCCTGGCACTAAAACGCAAGATTGAATAAAAACACTCAACATTGTGGCAAGGTCCCAGTGGTATGACAATATAATAATATGTACACACCTGGTAAGTAACTGGCCTAGTTCACCTTCAGTAGAGAGTGTGGATCCGACATTGTCTGGGCCCTTATGGCTCATTTACAATATCATGCTTTAAAGGGGCACATCTTGCTTTTGTTGTAAGTTCCCCCCAGTTGAAAAACTTAAGTTTGTAGCCACATATTTTCAGTGAATAGTAAGATTCACCTGCAATATCATGTTTTTAACCATTAAAGAGATGTTCTTTCCAAATACCTCTATCTTGCACATGATATACTGTACTGTACATTACTTTACATAACATTTTCAAGATCTGAATCTTAGTAAATTTCTAACATTATTACATGGCCCAAAACACCATGTAGCCTACTGTGTGCAGAAATAATACATTTTAAGGGTTTGGTTGCATTTAATTTCCATTCAGCTCTAGCTGAGACAGATCATTCTGTCCTCCAGTCTGCCCACCAGACTAATAATGTCTTTCCACCATGGCCATTTTCCCTTCATTTAAGATGATTGACTCTTGGGCACCAATTACTTATCTTGCGAAATGGCCTTAAAGCGGCTGGCATGTCCCTTGGTGACATAAATGTGACATAATTGCACCAGGCTCATTTAACTTAACTGGAGACCATAGTCAGAAGTCTAATTATACAGTGACATTTTTATTCAATAATATGTTGTTTAAGCAGATTAATTTATTGATGCCCACTAAATAATAGTTTATTTGTGGCAAATGCACATTCCATCAATTTCTTGTTTGAAGAAAATCACTTCTTGTATATCCCTCATGATGTCCTTAGGGTCAAAATCACAATCAGTACAAATACTGTATTGTGCTATGAGACTTTTTGCATGCAATGTTGGCTTTGTTACACTTATGGGCATTCCAACTGTTTGTGTGCCAGCTAATTTTTTTGGCTATACTAGGCACAAAGCTATTATTATTTTTAATAGTTTCATGAATTTTTCTGGTAAATTAGGTTAGATTTTCACTTTGTTGGATGTCTGCCTAGAATCCATTTACTGTGCTGGGCCAGCAATTGTGTCAATTGCCAATGCAACAAAATCATGTATGTAACAGTATTGGATTGTCCAGGATTGTTCCCAGCACAATGATTGTTTATGGATAGACTTTGTCCTTGACCACTGTCCTAGGACATGAGATAGGCTATAAATGGCTAGCTGCCGTGTTTATTGGCAAACTGTTTATTAATGTATAGATTCTTCTATCAATGCTCCACATGCTTTACACATTAATAAGGGGCTTTACTGGTAATTTAGCAATGTTCGACTGCTGGAAACGTTTGCTACTCTGTCATTAACAAATGGAGTGGCTTAACAATGTGGACAGTTGCAAGTATCATGTGCAACTCAAACATTAGAACCCAGGCTTTTAAAGATTTTGAACATTGGACTTGCCTCATTTAAATATTCAGCAGCATTTGCCAAGTGCATTTGGAAACAAGCACTTCCATCCAAACAGTTGGAGTAGAGCCTTTTAGTATTCATAGCCAATCAAAAAGGTACATAACCATAACAACTAAATTGTTGTAATACGCGAAGTACACTTAGAGAAAATAAAAATTAACATAACATTAACCTATTGAAATTATTGGTGGTTACAATATGTCAGATCAAATATCCACACAGTTATATATTTATGGTTAGGTATAATTATAACCTGTATACTCACTATTGTATTGTATGCAGGTAACCTGACATGCCAGATGGATTGTTGTTCATAACTCCATCTGGGGAGCCGTCCATAGGAACTGTTTGTTTAGGGCGGTTTCTTTCATCTTGTCAGTTGATTGGATAAACCATTTGTCTGTCACCGTAACTTAAATCACTCAAACCAATATGATGTTGTAGGAAATAAAACTTTTTCAGCAACATGTTGGGAGTAGAGGTAAAACATATTTTCCATCTAAGAAAGCCTTCAATGCTGTTTGTTCTATTTTCAATAAAGATGGTTTTCAGTTGAGACAAAATGTACTATATAGCATCATCTACGTTAGGCTTTTTAGGATCCCCCATTATTATTTTCAAGTTTCTCTGTCGTCACACCTAAACCACATGCAAAGCTAGTATGCAGGGCCCATAAAGGCAAACTTTAAGACCCTGGTCATCAGCATCATATATCATGAACAAGAGAAGGGAATGTGTTCAGCTTGTTGGCTGTAGTGACATCAGTTTCAGAATGATGTGGCTTGTTAGCTTATTATTCGGTCAGTGGGATTTATTTCTGTGTAATGAAAGGGATGTGCATTGTAGCTACCATTGGGATCCTTCTAGCTGCATGGCTGGCCCATTAGCCTACATGGCTAAACTGGCAGGCATCTGATGGCCCTGCCGGGGGCTCAGTGATGGCTCAGCCACCAATACACAATATTAGCTTTTATTCAAGTGCGCTGAATGAATCTGCTAATCGCTGACTGACTGAGATGCACATTCCCATTGAGTTTGTAGATCCCTGGCAACAATGATTATGCATTTCCATAACCATGGCTGTCGTATTTGAGGGGGTAGGGGTTAGTTATATATGGAATTTCTTTCCTGGTAAACTATTAAATCTGTACTTTGATGGATGGCAGCCTAGAGCCTTTAGTCTGGGCTAGCTTGTTAAAGGCAAACTGTTTTCTTACAGTATGTAAATATTTCTCTATAAATGTGATGAGGCATTGTTACTTAGCAGTGCCAGCGGCTGGAAGCACTGACTTCCTAGCCCATTAACAAATACTGTGGATGCTGCTGTTTATCTGCTGGCAAAATGTAAATTATGTGCAATCCAAACATTATGTGGACATCCAGCTTATAAAGCTTTTTAATTTACAGTAGATGTTAAACATTACACCTACTTGTTCAAATCATTGGCGACTGCTACAGAATTTAAATAATGGAACACTCACACACATATTTGGGAGGTTTATCTGTGGTTTATTGCTACAGTATTCTTACTAACTGATAATGGTGGGCTTGGCGTGCACCATCATTAAAGGGGTCCTTTGGATATTATGTCTGGAATTCCTCTTGTGGTTGAAACTGGCATTACACAAATGTTGCTGTAATGGTCAAGTCAAGTCAAGTACATTTTATTTGTATAGCCCTTAATCACATTACTAATGGTTGAGACTCACAGAGAGCCCTTCCGGCACCTGAGTGCTGAGTGGTTGTTCTCTCTGCTCCTCCACTATACAATGCTTATAGGATCACACCTGTTTCTACCCCTCCCCCTACAGTAGCCCGTACTTTTGTGGAAAGCACAGGAGCATGGGGTTTGGGAAGGTGCTGTAACACAAACTGCTGAGCTGATGCTGTGGTGTGTAAGTGTATCAGGTGAAAGGCACTTTTCTATGTAATGAAGGGATGTTCATTGCAGCTGTTCCAATAACTGCATGGCTGGCCTATTACATGGCTTACATGGCTAAGTTGGCAAACATCTGATGGCCTGCAAGAGGCTCAGTTTTCAGTCATATTATGGCACATTTGGCATATACAATTTGCTCAATGGTGGATAATTTTGGTAATGGCTAACTGAGTGAGCCGGGTGTTTCCATTATGTTTTTCAGATCCTAACAACATTGATTATGTTCAATATCAGCCTGTGAAGAGCGCTGGGATACTGGGAGTTTGATGGAAGGAAACTTTACTGATCAAATTATGAGCATAAATCATTGACACATTTTCCTATATTCAAAATATTTGTTAATGTATCATATTATGTTGTGTAATACTATACTGTGCATGTACAGATCAATTTTTATTGGTAAGTATAAGACAATAACAACAGATGCACCGACAGCAGTTCGTACTGTAATACAGTATTACCGCAATTCACCTTTCCACCGTCCCCATGCTGTTATTGGAAATGTTGCAATTGAGATTTTCTTTACAATCTTTCCTGGTAGGATAGCAGATTCCCAAATGTCTGTGCTCTGGGCCTCTTTTGAGGGGATTAGACCAGTTAGCAACTAATAACAGAGATGTTGCAGCACGCATACAGGAGGGGGTTTGCACAGCAGGTAGACTCCAGTGAGCAGCATGCTTAATTATCAGCCTGGGCGGTGGAGGAACAAAATGCAAGAGGGAAATAAAGCAAAGGAAGACAGAGAGAGAGAGAGAGAGAGAGAGAGAGTAGTAGAGCAATGGGAGGAAGAAAAGGCTGGAAAGAAAAGAGGCAGTGGCCGTGAGAGAGATAATTAGGTGGCTGAGGTAGGGGAGGAAGGATGATGGAGGGATAGTGAAAGAAAGAATGGAAGAGAAGCCATGTTGAGGTAGGGTAGGCTATACGTATGGGGGATTTATGGGGCAGCGTGACTAATGAGATTCTATTATAGCCACGTGTGTGGTGTTCTGATGAGCTGTATTCTACTGTTGTAGAAGCTGTAACATTTTATGGTATGCTTGATGACCACTGGATTATTTCAAACAGTTTGAAGTATAATATGAGTCTATAACGTATACTGCACATACGTTCATATTTCCAAGTGTTCGTTGAAGCATGTAACATGCAATACATTGCATATATATTCTACTTCAGTAGTTCTCGCAGTTGAGTATCATGCCCTCAGTTAATCATCTCAACCGATACTTAACTGATTCCGAGCAGATTTGTGCTGCAGTTGATTTCAGGAACAGACTTTCCAGGACATTTAATGGAATTTACAAGTTACTAACTCTGCCTTGTGTCATAACCAGCTGGGTCCTCTAACACCTATTTCAAATGCTTTATTTTTCTAACATGAAACAGCAGGGTAAAATATCACTTTTAGTAGACAATGCTGACAGGCCGTTGTTTTCTTAATTATCAGCTAGTAAGGATGTTAACAGAGGTATTGATGGGCCTTAATTGACCAGATGGCTGTTTGTTTGTCTAGCTGGAGATAAGCCAAGGAAAGTGCTGATAAGGCACGTGCGAACATACACTCGTGATTCTGGCTTCCAGAAACAGTCCTACAAAATGTGTCAACATGCATGTTAATCCATCATTAATCACTGTTCATGGCACCTTTCAGGGATTGGATCAAGCTGCTTGTTTGAGAAATGCTGCAACACTGGCTAAAACCTATTTGCATTTCCTAATTCAGATGCTTATTTGCAACCTTTAATTGTCTTCAGATGATCCAGTTTTAATCATCACGTTTTTCTCTTTGCAGTCTGTCTTTGACTTGTTTATTTACCTAGTTAGTTTAGATGAAGTCACAGTATTTCCTGGCTCATAACTTATTGGCAAGTGGCAACTATCTTGAGGAAGTATATATTTGTGCATTTACAATGCATTTGTAACCAGAGTTTGCCTTTTGTGTTAAGATTTTCTGTCCCTTGTAACATGGGAAATCTTTCTTTTAATGGGTGCATGTGTTAGCATAATTGTCCTTTTCGTCAACCATGAATTTTAACAAACACCCTAATAAGTATGTGTGTAAGTCCTGTATCATGTTGTACGACCCACATGGCAGCACAACATACTGTTTAATTTAATATCCTACGTTATTGTCTTAGTTCATCAATGTCCGCTTCAACGCATTATGAATAGATATCTGTCTCAGACGACAGTATTTTTCATTGACATCAGTGTAACAGTCTCAGGCCATCTTTCCCTATCTCCTCTCTAACTAGGGTACATAGACTCTGTACACTTTGAATCCTCCACTCCGATGTTAATCAACAAGTGTACACTTGGCTTGTGCTGCAGACAGGCTTGTGGCGTTTCAGACCATTTTACATGACTATTATTATGTAGCGTAGGCATACTTTCCTGTGTGGGTCAGTTACAGCTGGGACACGAGCCTAGTTATGTGCTACTGGTGCCAATCACCTGCTGTTATGCAAATGAGTAACTGGAGTGATGCTGATGGGAGATTTGAAGTACGAGTGGAGCTGAGATGAGATGCCAATGGGTTTGTTGAGTGCTGGTGTGCGGGGTGAGGTTAGCCAGCGCTAGAATACACTTCCATGCAATAGAAACAGCTAGCTTTGTGACTATGTGTGGGGCATACCATATCAATCAATAAAGAAAATAAAGAAAATAATTTAAAAAGTGTCTCATGCGAATACAGGACGGCACAAGCAAAGACTCTGTAAACGCTCGTGTCCAGACATGCCTCCTGCTTGGTGTTCTCTGTCCGGCTCATGCGCTCAGTGTGTGTACTGTGTATGGGTGTGCGCAGTAAGGAGGTTCGCGTGGGGGGGGGGGGGGGGGTGGGGGGGTCGTGGGTAGCAGGTGTGTAGTGTTGCTGCTGACTGGCATAAACAGGGGAAGGGTGAGTGGTGAAGCGTTCAGGGGCCGGGAGTACAGCTGGCCCCTAATGGTGACGGACCTACACCTGCTCTCACGGTTGCCAGGGGTGCGTCCAGCCAGGTGCACGCACACACACGCGTCACATGCATGCCCACATGTGGATACACGGCTGTAGTTCTTAAATACAATTTAGCATGCACACATTTGCGGGCATACACACACACACACACACACACACACGCACACGCACACACTACACATGCATGCCTAATAAAACTCTAATGCACCATGTCTACACATGGCACACACGCGCGCGCACGTGCACACATGCAGGCCTTATTAAGTCAGACTCAATAGGGATTCCCAGCTGTGGTAACTGCAGCGCACACAGATTGTGAGCTGATGAAGTCTGCGGCAGGTTTATGTTCTCTGCTGACTGAAGGCAGTGGGGAGGCACGGGGAGACACAGAGGATGTGATTGTGTCTGCCTGCCAGGAGGAGGCTGGGACAGTGGAGGAGGAAGTACAGTTGGTGACGCCCGTATGAAGGACGGTTGGAACGTAATTAGTAAGAAAAGTAATATGCAGAGGATGATGAGAACCTGTGGTAGTTATAGTGGCACCCCTCGGTTTGTGTGTAGAATTTGTTTTGCCGTACTAAGACAGCGCTGGAGCGCCAGTCATTCCTCTCTACCCCTCACCCTACACAACTCGTATGCCCACACTGTTCTTTACCCGCCTCCCTCCACACAGTTGTGTGTCAAACAAATTGTAAGGTACGTCATGAATTTGGGGGCGCGGCAACACAACTGAGTAGTTTGTTTTTATGCTAATATAGTCTTCAATGACCGTTTTGCTCTTTGCTGCATTTGAGTTTACCTTCCTCTCCTCACCCCTCCCTCCTGGTTTGTTTTCTGTTTTGGTTTGTTGTTTTAATTCCTTAGTCCCGTTGCTCTGTAAACATTTCACTACGACTCTCTCCCATGTGGTAAGCCAAGCCTGGCCTGACCCCACTCCACCAACTCCCTCTTTCGTCCCTGAGATGTTATTTAAATGCCACGTGGTTGTTTACTCCACCTTGGGCTGTGCTACATCCCTCCCTGCCGCCTCCAGTATGGATTTAAGGTTTCCATGCCTCCTCCCTGCGCCTCCTTCACCTCCCGATGCTGGGACAGAGTAAATGGAAACAGGGTGTCTGAATAATGCAGGGCGGACATTAAATGTCAAGGCTAAAAATCTCTATTTCGTTGCATTGTCTCGATGCCATCCACAGCATGTTTTATGCATTTCATAATTAGTGTAAGACTCTCTGGGGAAGTGCAAAACAGAGCCTTAGCAGGTGCAGTATGGCAATGCTAGAATATATCCGCTAAAGGTGGCGTTTTAGAAACTTGTGGGACTTCATTTAAAAGGCAAATCTCATGGTGCCTCTGAGTGCAGGAACACCTCTGAATCGATATTACTCCCAGCGCATGCAGTAATATATAGCGTCCGTTTTGCTCGCATTCGCCGAAAGGGGGAACATCTATCGGAGGGGCTGTAAAAAATGTATGCTGGAGTTAACAACTGGCAGAAATAGCACTCACAATCTCAAAATCTCATTTTGTGTTTACTGTGGCAAAGCGCCCGTCAAAATGAGACTGTGATGGAATTTTGGCACCCCGGGAATGCTACAGTGTTTCGGGTGGCACTGGGAGTCTGGGGGTGAGAGAGGTGGAGAATGGAAAAGGGAGATTACAGGGAGAGATGAAGGAAGGAAGAGAGAATGCTGAGGGAAACAGAAAGGGAAGACTGCAGTGAGGATGATTACAGGAATGCGATGGCAGAAGGAGAGAGCAAAAGAGAGATTAAAAGAGTGAGAAAGGAGAGAATCTTGGCGGGAACAGAAAACAAGATGGCAGAAAGTGAAGGATGAAAAGGTGATATGACAAAGAGTGAGTGTGAAGATATTGGGGTCCACCGGAAATGAAAAGAAAAGGGTTCTTCTGCTTTTATTCCCATCCATCCTCCTTTCCCCTGACTTCCCAAGTCTGTCTCTCCTCTCCCCACAACACTTATCACCTCATCTCCTCACATCCTCATTTCTAGGTTTCTAGATGCTTGTTTGATTCTCATAATCCTCTTCTCCTTCAAGGCATTCATCATTTCTTTTAAATCACACATTCTTTCCCCCTTCCCCAATGTGTGCATCACATACATTTCTTTTTTCATACAGAACACAGAGTACTATTCTGTAGCCCTGAGTAGTGTGTAATGATAAGGTGTGAATTATTGAGGGGCCTCAGTACAGGAGGTGGAGTTGAGGCTCATTCTCATTAGCTGGCCCCGAGAGCTTCACGTTTGAAGTTTTATTTTATTTTTAGTATTTTATTTATATATTTGTAAAGGTAAGGCTTTGAAATGTAAAGTGATGTCAAAATGACAAGCTATATTTTTCCCTAAGATATATACACAGGGCCTTTTTTGGTTGACTAATATGATTCTCCAATTATGGATGGGAATGTACTGTACTATAGGCTAGCTGGCTACAGTATAACTAGTTCGTAGCAGCAAGTACAAAACCTCTAGGTGATCATATATAATCGTATACATTCAGTTGCACACTTATCCTGGTTACAATTTGAATTATGTTGTTTACTATGGAGCTAAATCAGAGACTAAATCAGAGCAAAAATTAACAAAATCAAAAATAAGACATTGGCATTGAAACATTTGTTTTGAAATTAACTTTTGGCCAACAAAAATGTTTTGATGTTTTGTTTATTTTGACAGTTTATTATTTGTTTCTTCATATTAGCATTTTTCAGTGTTTTTTCAGTGTCAGGTTACTGAATGTTTTGGCATTGGTATGGGATTCCTTGTTAGTTTCAATATGTCAAGGAACAGTGACCATATTATTACTGTATATGTACAGTTATTATGTAATTGACAGGACACCATTACATAATGTCCCACATTGAACGACTCTTTTAGTTCTGGTCGGTTTACTAAATTTGATGTGATCTTACGATCTCCTTATGTGCTGCTAGCCACAATGTTTTTGCTAGTACAACTGTTTTGTGCCTTTTTGTTGATCTTGGTTGGGTGGATGGACATAAGATAAGATTTATGTTTAAATTCTCAGATAAGTCATATATTAGATTAGATGTCTCTAGTTAGATGTCTCTAGTGTCTACCGTACTTTTTTCCATGAATTGCTGGCTGGACGCTTGTTGCTATAACGATCCAGGCTTCATTCCTCCCTTTTGTCCATCTGACATTCATTTAACTCAAAAGAAATTTGTGGTATTCACTTAATATATCTAAGGCGCAACAATGTTTTTTACAATACATTGTTTAATGTAATTAGAGGCTATTGATAAATGTAAAATGTCCCAGTGCTGTTAATACTATCAGGAGTTATCAAATGCCTCTTGTCCAATCAAATTATTTTGTTTTATTTTTTATTTAACCTTTGTGATGTCCTCAGGGTCAAAATGACCCAAATCGCTAGCTCTTTGTGGCAGATAGAAGGCACTAAACCTAACTCTACAGCTTACAGACATATGATGTGCACTGCTGGCACAACAAGTTGTGTGTTTGAAACAGGAGGGTTAAAAAGCACATAAAACAACACAAATACATAAATAAATAAATAATAAAGAAATAAATACACACAGCACTGACAATAAAAAGAACCATACAAACACAATCAGATGGCGCCGCCTGGTGGTTCAAGACTATATTTTAAGGGCATTGAGGGTTATAAATGCCAAACTTAAAGTCTCTGACTTAGCTCTATAGTTTACATGCACAAACATGAGATCCATAAACCAGATTATAATTGGTATACTATATTGCTATACTGTATGTGTTTTAGGCTTTAACATTCTTTACTAGATAAAAATGTTTGAAGATCACAGTGCTATGGTTGATCTGGTATTTCCTGTTTCTGTATTTTGGGTTGGATTTCACTATGCTGTTTACTTCAATAAGAAAATATAATACAGAGACCTTGTCTGAGTGTTTTAAGTGTATTGTGTTATGTATATGCTTACTAAAAACAATCATGTTTACACAAGGTGCCACGTTTTTAATTTGCTCCCTTCCTTGGGGGGCCAACAATGGTGGGAAGATCATCTGCATAGTGCATACCACTAAAATCATCTACGTCTTCACCCTGGTTTGGATGCATAAATACATTCGTTTGACAGACCACTTTGCTAATTGCCTTTTCAAACTGCAGTAATCTCAAGGTGCAGCTGGCGAAAATTAAAAATGCAGCGCCTTGAGTACAGTTTTTCATGTCTGAGCTCGCATTTATCCGCCTGTAATTAATTCTCAATTTGTAAGATAAACAGGGAATGTTTGGGATCCCAATCCACTCACAGAATCTTCTCTGCTACTTTACATATCATTTCTGCAACGCCGATTCGTCCCCCATGACTCCAACAATGGTGAGGCTCGTTAGCAGCCTCACTTCGAAACAAGCCTCAACTTTCCTAAAGGTCACCGCAAAGTCAGTCTCACTATGTTTTTGACACCCTCGGCTCTCTAGAAGGGTGTTAAGGGCGTCGAGGGTGTGAGTCACAGAGGGAGAAATTCACACTTGGCAGTGGTGTATTTTTGTTTGTTCAGATCTACAGTGTGTGTGGGAGGGCGATGACCTCACTGTCCGAGCACACGGAAGACAACAAATGTGGGAGAAAGCAAATCAGGCACCGCAGTGGTCTGCTGTGCGCATGCTCCACTCCAGCTGTTAATATGTTTGGCACTTCTTTACAATAAGGGACATTATAATGAGACTTGAGCATGTATTAGCACAACCCCTCTGTGCCACAGGACACGGCGCAACATATTGCCACCAGAGACCTCTTCAATGTTGTTCAATCGTAGTCGTCAGTTGTAAGCTGTCCCCATCCGCTTCTCTCTTTTTGTGCGAGAGGTGTACATGCGGGTTTACAATGAAAATCTATACAGAACTGCTTTCGTTAAGAGGGCAATCCATTCAAATGTGTTTAAACGGAATACCATGAACCAGATGCAATGACTGCCTTCTGTGAGATCTGCTCAATTTCACTTTACCACAGTGGGTGGGTGGCTGTAAACACTGTGTTGTGTTTAAGTTCATAATCGCTCTATGTTTTAAATAGACCATATTTGGTTGTAAAACAAACAGACACGTACAGTGTGGCAGGATAAGTAGCAGTTACACCTGTGCCTTGGTGTTGCTCTAGGTTGGACTTTGACGCTATCCATTCATACTGGTTCTCTCTGTAATGTGATCTTGTATACTTTCTTTTATTATTTCCTTTTTCTGGTTTATATCCTCGTGCTAAAAGGTCAGTCTGTGCTATTGATTTCTGTGTGAAATGTGGCTCTCTACAACTGATAAAAGATCTATACAAATACATGAATTCACTTTACCCTCAACCTTGCAGAAAGGTAATTTACGTTCCATCGATACCGTCAAACATTTATATTATCAAAGAAAGCTGAGATGCCCTGCCTTTTATGGAAAGACAATGGCATTTCACAATCATTCCACAGTGGTTTGGTTTACAGTTCATGCTCCTGTGACAATGGCTGACAAGGGCTTAGAAAGCCTAGTACCATTGCTAATAGAAACTAAAATGTTACAAATGTATTTATTCAATTTGTTAAAAAATGTTTTCTCTCTCTTTCTCTCATTCAATTTCTCTGTCACCACCCTTGCCTTTCCTCTGATTCTCTCACTACATCCAGGCCAGTGGGAGGTTATTGTCAGAAGAAATGCCGGTCCCAGGTGCCCTAGTACACCACCACCGGGACCATGGCAACTCCTTGGCCAATGAGAAAAGAGAGGTGCGCCCATGGCTCCGCCCCCCTTGCTAGATGGTCGACACCCTCCTTGATGCTGCTATGGTTTTTGTGGGTGTCGCTATGGTTGCTGTGGCCCGTCCGGGCTGAGCTAGCAGGCGGAGGGGGACAGGCGGGTAAACCTCCACCTGGGTCCTCCTCTTCATCCTCCTCGTCCTCGTTGTCATGGGGCTTCAATATGAGGCAGAGCAGGGGGCAACTGGATTGGCTGCTGTCAGAAAAAGGGCCGTTCCACCGCTGCCCCGAGTACACAGAGTTCAACGAGAGGTTTCAGCAGGGATTTTCTACAAGATACAAGATATACAGGTATGGCGCTTTGCTGACATGAAGGTCCCATACTGTATCATTCCATTTTCCAACTGGACAATTGTGGTCTTCCTTCAACCTGATTAGTTACAGAAATACACAAATTATGTCACACCCAATCAGATAACAAAGGCCTATTTTTCATTGGGACCCTTAAATTGCCCCCTTCAATGTTACTCCAACATCAGTTGCACCAATAATACACCACTTACTGTGAATAACACAAGACATAGTACGATAATATTGTGGTTGTGTTGTGATGCTGGCAAGCATTTTGTCACCATTTGTATTTTCTTTGGTAAATTATTAGCTAATGCTTGTGGAATTTATTAGATTTAAGTATTACATTATATTATTAAAATGGTTACAATGTAACCCTCCTGACATTGTGTGTACAGTAGCCTGATTATGGGAGAACATTTAAAAAAAAACATTTTGATGTAATGTCATAATTAAACATAATGTTGATATGGCACACTGATTGACAATAACTTTTGAAAAGGGCACTTCATATAAAACAGGTTGCTAACCCCTGTGTGTAGCTAATAGGCAAGACACATGCAGTTTAAAACAAACGAAGTATGAGAAGTGTCTGCTTATGCCACAGTTCATGCCAGCCCCATTTCGTTATATCCAAATCAAGTTTAACACCCATTTGATGAATACATTGTACAGTATCTACTCAGGCAGCAATATGAATTTTTATTTCCTCAACTTGGAGTATATATACATACCCTTTTTTTATTTTTACTACCTGGCCTTATCTGTCCCTGTCCTATCTGTAGTTAAAAATATATTTTCTGAGATCAGCCTTGGAAATGTTCACAGCTGTGCTCATTGTTACTAATGATGCCGCTATGGAAAATTGTGGGTTATTATCTTTGGCGTTTATTTCTTGTAAGGACAGTAATGATGGGTGGTTTTGGCCCTTTTTTAGGAGTTATACAATAGTGGAGTACGTGTACACTACACAGCTACATTAAGTAAATGTTACACTCCCACCTGTTGTCAGAACCCTTTTCACTATTTTTCGTCTTTTCAACATTTCCCTACACTCGTAACTTCTGGAGCTCTCTCTGACAGTAAATAGAGATTAGAGAGTCTTTTCAATCTGTGATCCCCATCACATTCTCCTCTGTATAATTCGCTCTCTCTCTTGCCTTTTACCCTCATCACTCTTTCTTCCGTATTTCCTCTTGAGCCAGCGTCTCCGCTGACTGAAAATGACAGCATCTGTTTTAGATGAAGGGGGAGTGTGCTGTGAGATGACAGGTAAAGTTTTTGTGACAGAAGTGGGGCAGATTGTGGTGTGAGTCCAACCTTTTCTTTTTCCGCTGCAGGGCATTGTCAGTCATCAAGAAAGACATACTCTTAGTGATTCAATGTCACTTTGTCTTTGCCTTGTGTAAATTCAACAGCAAACAATGTCATTGCTGATATCCAAATAAGACTGCTGCCTAATCGTATAGTTTTGTTGGTCAGCAATAAATACTGTATGTGCCCCAGGACCTTTCTCTCTTTCTTTTTCAAGATCCTATGAGTTGTCATATTTTAGAGGGATTTGACGAATGTCATTTCCATTTGTGTCATTCAAGTGTTGGTTTTCATTGCTGTGGCTTTAACTCTGTCACTGTCACAATCTCCTGCCCCATCCTGACTTAATATTACAATAGGGGCTTAACATAGCAGATTTCACATTTTGTCAAACATACTGTATATCTATTGAAACAACTGCAATTCTTAGAGTGTAGCTGCTCATAGTGATACTGGATAAAAGCCAACAATTGACCACACTGTTTTAACCTTTGTATTACAGTATGTTCATTTTGTGGACCCTTTGGAACTGTTCGTGTCAAATTGACCCAGAGCATTATTGAGGTTTTAAAAGCACTGCAGAAATAAAAATGTACATTCAAAATCCTTATATTGTCTTTACCTCAATTCTCAACAATATATATAAAATAGGACATATTAGCAATTTATCACTGCTATATCACATTTAACAATGGAAGTGTCATTTGATTTTTGTGATCAAAAATCAATTATAATAAAGACTCATGGCATTGTGGGGCACTTCCTTACAACTGTCAATGGGGCTCTACCTACTGTATGGTTGGCTCTGGGGCTCATTCATACCACCTGAATATGAGGCTCAAACAGTTAGCTGTGGAGCTCTTACTATGGCTGGCTTTGGGGCTCGTACAGCTGGCTGTGGTACTCTTCCTATGGCCCTGCCTATGGCTGACTGTGGGGCTCATACTGTTGGTTGTTGGGCTCTTCCAATGTTTGACTGGAGGGTGGGGTTCCACCCTCCAGCTAGCTGCGGGGTTCCTTCAGTGGCTGACTGTCGTCACGTTCATGCTCATAATGTATAATGACAATGATCCTCATTATCCTCATATTCTGAAACATCCTTCTCTTCACTGCACTTCTGTTAGCTTCCATTCCATGTTAGCTCCAAGGCTTTTCAGCAGAAAATATGTTGGTCAATATTTTGCTTATATTGCTGATGTAGGATTGTAGTTGAAGTTCTCTACACTCAGTGATGTAGTTATTTGTTTTGTTCCTCCCCCGGTGAGAGGGGTACAGTGTATGAGAATGATAATTATTGAATAATATTGTGTAGGTTCCCATACTATAGAGGACATAGAGATCGGGAAAGAAATAACTGTTGACTTCTCAGTTTTTGGATTGTAATAATGTAAGATAGTTATATAGTGTGAGTGTGTGTGAGCGAAGACCATGGATAATTTTGACCCAAACATCACACAAGGGTTTTTAACAGTGAGAATGTGACATAACAATCCTGTATATTGATAATGTACTCATTTCATTTGCTATTGACATTGTCACTGTGGTATATTATGCTATTTTTACATATAATCCATATAATTACAGTTATAATTTGTATGTGAGCATGCTCATTTGATAGGATTTGTGTACAATAGGTTATGTTTTGGCTTGTTTTAATGGAGAGTAAGGCATAGAAGAAGAGTCAGATGCTACCATGACAACAGGGTGAAGTTGGCTTATTTAGGACAACATCAAGGAAATAAAATTTTCAAAAAATTCCTGCACAAAATATTTCCTGCTTTCATCATGATTTAATGTCAGCGTTGACTTTCAACTAAATATTGATAATTTGTAATTATATTTTGGAATAAGAAGGTGCTAAATGTCCCAAAAGAACTAATCCTACAAATTTCACAAATTACACGTTACGTCAACTAAAAAAGTACACATTCATGCAGTGCACTTGTCTATCTTGTACAATTGCCCTTGAAAACACTCACAGTTGCAGTTATTTTCCAAGATATCCTACAAGTTGACTGCTCCCAGTAATCCATATCCACTCCACTGTTGTTTTCAGTTTGGAAAGGTCTTGCTATTTTCTCTCTCAGCCATGGAAAGGTACTGTAACAAACAATTCACCGGTCTGGTAACTGGCGATTTGTCATGGACAGGGGTTTTCCCTTCATATTCACACAGGCTGTTACAGTTGAGAAAGATTGGCCAGTGACGTGCTAATAGAGGTTGGATGCCGGATAGGCTGGGTAGGGAAGGCAGGGTGGGGTGGGGAACCTGGGCTGTGTCGAAAGCTGTCATCTAGCTACAGTAGTTCCAAGGAGAGCGAGCACAGCAGGGGCAACCATAGGCCTGTGGCTATGTTTGGGAAACAGTTAAGCAGCAACAGCCAGCACAGTGGGAGAGACTGCCTACACCTTCCTGCACTGTCTGTTTTTGTTTCTGTTAGCTGACCACTGCTCTCTCTCTCTCTCTCTCTCTCCCTCTCTCTCTCTCTCCCTCTCTCTCTCTCTCTGGCACACTGTTACATTAAACATGGGCTGTAAGGGCCTTTTGATATGTAAAACTGATGGCGTAGTGAAAACAAAACATATGAAGAGTGCAGCTGTGTGCACATTGCACAGGAAGAGACAGAGTGCAGGAGACACAACCCCATTTCAAGTCAACATCGGGCGATCACAGGGCGCTGTGTTAGCGGTTTCTCTATACTTTTGTGTGGGGATGCTTCAAATGGGTTATTGTTCTTATAGTTTTTTTATATATAGTTTATATATATAATGCTTATACATTTTTCAATATTCAGTATATTCTATGCCATTAACAAAACATTATTAGTTACTTAAAAACACTTTCTAGGCTGTAGGTACTACATATACCTATTACTGTATAAGCAAAACTCCATTTTTTAATAAACCTATGACCTCCAAAGTGATTTATTCCCTTATTATTAAGCCTACCAGAGCGAGGTTATGTGAGCAAGTTTATGCAGCAGTTAGTTTGTGGATTAATACAATTGAAACAGGCACATTAAATCCTCCCCACACACACATACATACACACAGATAATATAGATGAGCTGAATAGAGGATAAAATAAATAAAGTTAACAATTCAATCAACACAGGAGATTTTGTGGATTATGGAAGAATGTTTTATTACTTACCAAAAAGTGAGAACATTTGTATTTACTGTATGGGTTTGTATGTGGGTGTGGGTGTGCCCACACAAAAACAGTATGCCAACTAATTGTATTTTGCCTGCATCACATATTTAAATACAAAATACTATGATACTATATTATTAGGTTCATATTACACAATTACATCACTGTGCCTTCGGGAAGAAAATTAAAACACGCACACAGTCTTTTAGGTTACACAGTTATTTAGGCTGTTTTTCAGGATTCAGCATTCAGTGGCTCCAAAAGTAAGAAGTCAATCTCAGTTGGGGGCAGATTAAATGCAGTTGGATTGCCTATACGTGTCTTGCCTGAACCTTTATTTGGCTACCTAGGATTCTTCATCAAACACCTTAGTGGGTTTATCATCTATAGGGGTATCCCTAGTGTGAAAAGCTCTTTGTCTATGTTTCCATATAAGCAACACCGTAGATAGTGGACAGATCAGTGATTTAGGGCAGGATGTAAGGTGTCTCAATTACTGTAGACATACAAAAGGTGAAATACTGGAGTTCACTTACATTGCAAACTCTGCAGTATGCCCAGTGTGCTGCAAAAAATACAAAGGCAACATATCTGACAGCAAGGTGTTTAATTGAAAAATAACATTTACAAATGTAAACTCAAACACAGGGTGTCTTTAGAATGAACACATATGCCTTTTGAGCAGCTTTGATGTTAACTAAAATACAATGCTGCTTCAACGTATTTCTTGATTCAAAGTGCACATATGAATTTGTTTTATGATGAGAAAAATAAGAATGAAATGTAACATTTATGCTGGAATGTTTTTTGAAAATATGCAATTTCATGAGAATGTATATCTATAATATCTTTCTATATTTATTTGACAGTGTGAAGAATATACAGTAGTTTTCTACAGTAAATATTGCCTGATGGTAAACGTGCTCATTGGCCCCACTTTATAAGCTGCAATGTTATTTTATCTACCTTATAACAGATGTGCACTTTATATTACTGTATGTATATATATATATATATAATATGAGATATGCATGGAGTCATTGAAGAACCTTTCCATAGCATAGAGTTGGATACTTCTTGGGACATTTCACACAAGAACCTTTCTAAGCAACACAGACTATTAGAATTCAGCTTTATAGATAAATGTGCAAAGAATTATATAATGGAATCAACCAATAGCAATTACCTTTTTTGATTTGTCTTTTGTTTTGGGCTTTTATTTTGACCTTGATCAAGTTTGATTGTTGTTCTCACGTTGCTTTATAATTTACAGTACCTGTATAAACTTGACTTTTGTTTTGCATTTCCCGGTCTCTTGTCTTCAGTAGTGAAATTCGAAGGCGCTTTTGTACAGCCGTCAAGCAAAAAAAACGCTTTGGCTCTACAACCTATCCCTCAAGTGGTGTCCTTGTTCTCCTTCCATTGTGCATGCATCTCTCAACGGTCCTCATTTGTCAAATCATTATGAATTCCAGATTTTAGAGGTTCATTGGAGTATCTCATTGAAAGATGGCAGTCCTTTGTGCAAAGACTGAGGCGGGCTTGTACCGCTGTGTGTGTGAGTCAGAGATAAGACGCAAGAGAGAAAGATTTAAGTTTGGGCCTGTAGATAAGTCATTTGTCATAATAGGGACTTTCTATGGATTGTGTTGGACTGGAATGGCTAGACAGAAACACAGACACAAGCATACAATCCTATATGTATGTTTGATGAGGGTTAGTATTTTTCTTTGCCGTCTTCTGTCATCTTCCATAGGCCTAGGCTGTCCATACTTTATCGTAACCTTTACCTAATTAAACCTTAACCTTAAATAAAATGTACACTCTATAGCAGTTTAATGCCTAAACAGAACCATTAGCTAACCAGGAAAGAAGAAAACAGCTAGTCCTAAGAAAAAATAAGATAGATTATTATGGCAGTTGAAGAAGATACAGTATGTTGACATTTTTGTCATTTCAGTTTTGAAAATATGTTTTCTGATTAAAGTTCTTTCTTTCACATATGGCCACTATCACACATACATACACACAGAGCACTGGAAACTATTAGTTCAAAGAGTTATCTGGCATCCCATCAGATGTGTAGTGCTGGGATTTGATTAGTGAGTGACATGTTTGACTCAGGCTTTCTGCCTTTGTAAACCTGATCTAATTTACCCATTCCTGTGCAGGATATAATAAGGAGATATGAAGGTGTGTGTGTGTGTGTGTGTGTGTGTGTGTGTGATTGAGTGAGTGAGTGAGGCCATCATTTAATCTGTTATTGTATTCAGTAGAAAGAGGGCATCACGATTTTATGTTTAAAGACAACATGTTTGCGTTTCTGTCTGCATGCACACATTTGGAGAGGTTTACATGACAACCTTGCCTGCTCCAGTGTTGAGAAGTGATTGCATTGCAATTGCAATAATGAACCCAGCAGAAAAGCATCTTTGTTTTGCCAAAAGGTAGAACTACTCTTGTAACTATTCCTTCATGTGCCCCTCAGAATCTTTTGCAAACATGCCTCAGTGTAAAAACAGTAGCCATACGGTGCTTATAGTCTACTACTTCAGTCAGGACCTTCCATCAAAGCATATCTTTATTAACAGACTGAAAGCAAACATTTTCGTCTGGCTGTATGGCTCTGTTCTAGAGAATACTCCCCGCACTCCCACACAAACTAGCTGGCATAGAGCAAGGAAGCAGCACAAAGCAGCCCATAGAGCACACAGAACAGAGCTGGCAGCAACATTGCTAAAGAGCAACACATTGGTGCAGTTACAGAGTTTTAGGTGGCACTGGGGTGGTTTTGTGTGATAACTAGCTGTTGGTAGCCATACAGGAGATACAGCATACAATATCAGTAAGCTCTTTGCAACAACAGTCTAGTGCAGTAGGTGTGTGTTACAGGTTATTTAAAAGTACCACCTTTTAAGTAACATTATGGGTTGTAGAGCATCATCGTAAGCTGGCATCAGCTTTGGCTACAGTATGTGACCTGTCTGACAGCTTCATTTTTGACACGTTATCCAGTACATGTTGCCCCTCATGGCAGTAAAATAACCTTTCTGATTAAGGAAATAAGGAAACAGTGGCATCCACTATCTTTTATTATAGTGTAAAACTGACTAGAATATTCTTTTGTCGATTATAACTTCAGGGTTAGCTTTTTAATTTGCTCTTAACCTTCCTGTCGCCCCCCCTGTTTTAAATGCTCTATCTGGCTCATCTATGGCTCATCTTCTGGCATTACAAATGCCAGATGATGAGCCATCTGATTGTGTCTGATTGTGTCGTTCTCTTTATTGTCAGTGCTGTGTGTATTTATTTATTTATTGGTTTGTTTTTTCATGCCTTTTAACCCTCCTGTGGTTCTCGGGTTTCAAACACACTACCTTGTAGTGCCAGCAGTGCACATCATATGTGTGTGTACGCTGTAGAATTAGGATTGGGGCCTTCTATCTGCCAAAACAAGGTTTGTTGGGTCAGTTTGACCTGGAAGACAACAGGAGGGTTAAAAAAACAATTTTGCTTTATGAAGAGATGTTGCAGTATCTAAAATAGAGATCTGCAATGTTTTTAAGCCTCCTGTCTAGTGTGTAGTTTTTCCAGCCCTGCTGGTTTTTCCCATAGTGTAGACTGTAGTGTGCATAATAGTTCACTAGGCCTATTTGTAAATATTGCTATGAAATCCCTTGGTTGAAATTAAGTACATTAAACCATCTGCATCAACATTCATTTTCTGCAGTATGTGTGTGTGCCCATGAGTTGCCTGTGCCCTTTTAGCTTTTTGTGGCTTTCTTGATAACATTTTCTGCTGAAGTCATGCACGCTTGCTGAATGCTGCTTTAAGTCATTGAGGCTGATCCCTCGCCTTGACGGTTCACATCGCTGTTGCATTGCTAAACAGTTAAGACCTCTGCCGACGGTAGGCAGTGGCGAAACGCTAATGTAGCAGCTCGTGGCAAGTAGCAGATGACGGGGATTCTCTTCAGAGGGAACTGAACGGCGGGCAGGATATCTACAGTATCACCTGAGAGGTGTGGAGGGAGAGGAACATAAGTGAGGAATGGAACCCGAGGCAGAAGGGAAAGGATGGGAGGAGGGGAAGAAAGGAGATCAAGACTGGCTGGACAATATGTGTGTGTGTGGGGGGGGGGTGGGGAGGAGGGGTGAGTGGGGGATAGGTGTGTATATGTACAGTAATTGTTGTGGTTGTGCTTACTTCTACGGTAAGTGCAGAGTATAATGTGGAGCCATATGGTTAAGTGCAGACAGTGGCCAGGTTGTGCTGAGAACCAGTTAGTCCCATCATGTTGTGATGTTTGGCACGGCGCCTAATGTTCAGCATGCTTAGAACTGGCATACGGACAAAACACCTTAACCGCCCCATTGAAGATGTTCCTGCAGAGTTACGGGGATAGCACACATTTAATTTGTGGGCAACGGAAAATTACAGTATCTGAAAGTAATCAATTTCACCAATTATGACCTGCACCTACTTCACTCGTTAGAATTAATTGTTTGGCACCAAAGATACATTATATATGTATTTCAAAGCCATAAATATTTCTTAATCCTGTTTCTTAATCAAATAATTTCAGTCAAAACGAGGAAGACCTTGTCCTGAATAAACTTTATTTTCCAATGTCATCATCATAATATGAAAACATTGATGGAGGCTACTTTTGTTTTTGACATTTAACAATATACAGTAGCATTAGGTTTCGCTTAGAAAATGTTTTGAAGAAGAAAATGTTAGTCACTGAAAGGTCATTTTTGCTTGTTTTTAGTTAGTTGAGGATCTATTAATGATTGATAACAACACAGGTCTGCTCTGCAAAATGCACACCCATATCAAGCACACTGAAACAAATGCAGAAAATAGCTTTGCTTTTTAAACATTTTACATTTGCCAAAATGAGTGCACAATTTAAAATCCGAAAATAATCTTTCTCAAAGATATTGTTTTCCGGGGAGAAAAGCTACAGTATCATTCCCACCAGAAAATGGGCCCACATTTATCAATGTTATGAATATAATCTTCTAAGTGGACTCGTATGATGTAAATGTTGATGGAAAAGTACACTAAAGTTGGTACTGCTTGTACACTTAATTTACATACACATACAAGTACAATATTTGCTTTAATAAACGAGGCATGTTCTAAAACATGGTGCTAGTGCCCTGATTTAAATAAAGAACTGCCCAATATGACCATATATGGGCCCATTAAGGGCCTGTGTCCATCAAACTATGGACTAAGCCTATTTTCAATACAAACCCTATGGCTAGCAGGTACACATCAAGGATGACCTCCCCAAGTGATGTAATACTGTATTACTTTTCATATAATTTCATGTCATGTCTCATTATACATATAAAATATTGCATTTACTTTAATTTAAGTAATATTATCTGAAAGTTTTAGTGAAAAGTTTTCCTGCAAATTGCTCTTATAAGCATTTTATTTGTGCCGTGCTCCCAGCGCTTTTAGTTGAAAACAGTTCAACTTTAGGAACAGCACTGGACTCTTCAATGTTACTTCTCTCTTGTTGTTAAAATCAAGGAGGGGGAAGCATACAGTATCAACACTGTCAACAATGGCGGAGGAGAACCTGATCCTGTCAATGACCGGATCAGTTTGGACGATGGATTTCCATGGAATTCCATCGTTTCAACTAGCTTTCATAAAATCAACCAAATTTGTAATGACATACTATAGCCATAACCTACTACTGTTGTTCACAACATAGTAATGCGATAAGTAAGTGCTAGAAGACCTTTGTTATAATCTAGCAACAATAAGCACGTGAGAGAAGTGCTCTGGGATTTAGGATGTGGGTGCTCTCAGTGATCAACATGCTTTTGCTGGACACAGGCCCTAAAGCTCTAAGAAATGCCACAAATGTTTGTCCTCCAACATGGAACGAATCATAGAAGACAGAAGAAAAAAATGTTTGGGATGCAGAAATAGACCTTTTGATTTCTGAAGTGGAAGCAAAACAGCAGCAGGCACGTCACTAGAGATCCGTGAAGAGGGGACAAAGCCTTTACTAAGGGGGCATGGAAGCATGCTCATTCACTGGCAGTTTGACTTTTCTACCATATGGTGCTGTGTGAACACATGGTCAGACGTTTGCTTACAGTTATGAACGTTCTCATTTGGAGGTGCCGGTTTAAACAATTATTCTAATCACACTTCTGCTGATGCATCTCAGTCCGGATGCTCTGGCAACGTAACTGGATTTCAAAGTGTCTTTGTTTGCAACATCGACTTTCTCTGGTGAGGCGGAGGAGTCCTGCGCCATGACATGACAGTGTGATTTTTTTGGAGGGTGAAATGATGCACCTCCATTTATCCTGCATCCTCATTGAAAAGCCTTGTCACCAGCATAACTACCTTCCCTTTCATTATCACTGAAACATAGCTTTCTTTGTTCGCAGTCAACGCCGATTTTGCCTACATTTAATGTTCACGTGTGATTTCTAATCGCCTCACCACATCTACCACTGTCGTTTGAGTTTTAACCACTGAATCTTTTAACTCCCCTTGCTCTTTCCTATTCAGAAATGGCTCACTCTGCAGAGGGAGATCACGAGGCTTGTCTAAGCAGTGACACGCTGCTGAAAATTAAATTGGATTGTAATTGCCCCATGCGCACCTGGTAATGCACACATGCATGTGCGTTTGTGTTTTATACGCCTTCGAGTCAATGTGTGCCAGTTTGCGGAAACAGAATAACACCGCGACACCATCGGTGGCATGCCGAGATAATAAGCGGCACCGTATCTGTGTCTAAATGCGTGTGGTGAGGTCTTGATTCAATTATTTTATCCCAGTTGGAGAAAACCAACCAAACAAACAAACAATTCAGTCTTCTGAAGCCATTGTGTTTGTGTGGGGAGATGGCTTGGGGGGCAATAAAGTAGAGAATGTAATAACAGGCACTGGGTGGCCTTGACTCTGTTCATTTATCCATTTGAATTCAAATGCTGAAACTCTGTTGTTGATTTTTGAGCTGGTTGATGCAGGGGTTAAAGGGTGGTCTCTTGTCTGGCTTTTCAAATGCCTTCAGGAAAAGTAACATTTTGTTCCTAGGCTCAATCTTTTTCTGATTGGTTTTGTGACAGGGTATGATTATGTGAATTAGTGCCAGAGACACACTCGCAGAAAAGGGGTGGAGAGAGAACTTGGAGAACAGTGCGAAAATTGGGTGGGTGAATGAGTGAAAACGATTGATAGACAGATACAGACAAAAAATGTACAGATAGTGGGCAAGGAGAAGATACAAATTCAAAAAGCAAAAGTGGAGAAAATGTAAAACTCCTTATATAAAGAGAGTTGAAAAGGGGAAAACAATGCAGTACGCTCCTCATCCCATATATCCCACTGAGTATTTAGTTGATTGTTTTTGCCACTGCTTCACAAAAGAACCCGGGATAAAAAGGAAGCAAGACTAATTGCCCAATTTCTCCCTCTAAAAGAACCCCATCTTCTCATCAAAGTGATGTACTTTACCGTATGTGTGTGTATGTGGGCTCACAATGGCATATCAATCCTAAGACTTTTGAGAGTTCAGAAATGTGTCCTTCGAAACTTTCTGTCTGATTTGTGGATACCTATGCAACGTCAATAATTAATGTTTCTCCTTCTGCCATGATCTTTATGAATAATGCAGTTGTCTATATAGCTAAGCCCTTTCAGAAAGTGTCTTTTGAAAATGAAAGTTATGGCCGTCTCTCACAAAAGCTTAGCCAACCTTATCTCAACAAATTAACATTGGCATGGCACTTTTCACGCCAACGACACCTCAGATAATCTTGTTTTCATTATATCTTATTATACGATTATTCAGTGCAGGAAACAATCAAAACGAAACTATATTAATTCATAAAAACACATTATAATTTAGAAAGCGATTTCTATCTAGCTCCATAAGAGTGCATATATGAATGCATAAATTATAGACCCAAAATAGATTTTTTTGCTCTCAGGAGGGATGTACAGTAGAGCGTATCAGCATGCTGGCATACACACTCCTTCAACTATCTCTCTCCCACACATGCGGGCACGCACACACACACTCACATGGGCGAATTCCACAAAAAAACAAAGGCAATTTACATGTGAAAGTGAATAATTCACAACTGTTTTTTACGAGTGTAACTAATAGTTACCTCCATGACATAAACCCTTACATCAAATGCAGTATTTAATTTCTACCATTTCAATAGCTGCACAGCTAGATTTGTTGTCAAAGCGCTTTGAAATACATTAATACAATACAGGAAGTTATATTCATATATGTGTTACTTGTGTGTGTGTGTGTGTGTGTGTGTGTGTGTGTGTGTGTGTGTGTGTGTGTGTGTGGTGATGTAAAGTGTATTGCTGCATAATGATGATTGAGATAAAGATAAATAACATAAGTCCAGTCTGAGTCTCCTTTATTAAAATAATTTGTAAAGGTCCGAAAGGTGTCAGAACGATATTAATTTCAGTAGGCCTATTGGTGATACTCTAGTCTAAATGTATTACCTGCTTCAATATTAAACTTTGAGGGAGTTCAACAATGCAAAATATGATCTTAAACAGGTGGAAATAGGACACAGATTTAGAAAATTTTAAATTAATTATCATACTCATTGCAATGTGGGGAGGGCAATAGATAATTTAATTTACAGGTTGCAGAATCCCACAGTACCTCCGCTAAGCCAGAAGCAGTATGTGGGTCACTTCTCATTAAGAGGTGAGACTGTACCTGAGTCAGCACATCCAGAGAGCCAATCAGACCTTGAAAGGGCTCCGGTTCGGCAGCGCTAAGCTGAACTGCAAGCAGCGTAGGCTTGCCATTTTGTAACAATCACTGGGCTCATGACCTATTGCTGAATTTAGAGTAGACATTTCACCACATTTCATCATTTTGTCAGATGTGCCAATGGGAATGAGGCGCCCATTATACATTGTAACTTATTGCTTTGCACCCACAAGCCCCCAAACCCAAAACTTGTTGGGGTATATGCTATATACAGTATGTTGTGTGTGTGTACTGTATATGTACTGTATGTGTGTGTGTGTGTGTGTATATATATATATATATATATATATATATAATGTGTATATGTGTGTAATTTAAACCTAATACATTTATACCCATCTTTGTGGTCTGCCAAATATATACTGTATATGCAGTGAATAAAATTCCCCACATTTCTGTGCTTCAGTGATGGGTATTGTTTGGTAAATATGTTCATGCTGAGAAGCGTATCTGCCTGACAGCTAATAACATCCAGCTGTTCTCTTCCAATAGCTGCCAGGGAAAGATTCTGCATAGGTAAAGAGTTTTTGAGGCTTTAGAAAAAAAAAAGAATCCCTCCGGTTCAGCAAAACCGAAAGCCCTCGACTGCAGGTGTAATCAGAGCTGTGCTAAAACCTTCTAATTAACGCCATCTATCACCATTAGCCAAAGAGTCAGCTAACACTCTCTGTGTTAACTCTTGGAGAGTGAAGCGAGGAGAAAGGTAAATCATGTGCTACCTCTCTTTTCTTTTCACTCCATTGCCATCAGCAACCATTCATTTGTTCGGTCGCTGTGGAGAAGTCCAGACAACACATCAGTCTAAATCACACCCAACTTAATCAGTTTGAAGCTAATGTCTTAACGTTTGGAATAGCCTCATTTTTTTTCTTTTTCTTTTTTGATGGTGTTCTGTATTACATTTAGTTCACCTTCAGGATGGCTATGGTGGTACTATGTTTGGAATAAATATTGCCTGAGGCAAAATAAATATATATATTATTTTATTGGCAAAGTTAATTTCTCTGCAGTAATTTACAGAATAAACATTTTGTATTTCATGCCACAATTTAGTAGCCTGGAATTCTTCCCCATGTGGCTTTTGTTGTGATTGGTTGAACATTACACAACCCTTGTGGAAATATCCTTCTAGCAATAGGAATAGTTTTAGTGCGCTACGTCACTGACAGTAGTGCTTGTATCTATCTACCATCTTGTGCATCTCTAAAGCTGAAACACCGCAATGCACAAACTATTAAATTTTTGTTGTTAGCCATACTGTATGAACATTTTCAACCCACAGTAAAACTCCTCCTTGCTTTGTATCCAGCGTTCAGTCCACATCCTTTTTTCTTCATCGAACATAAAGTAAACGTTACGCCATCCTGAATGCAGCCTTTGTTTGGATTAGTTTATGGTGGCCCTGCAAATGATTTGATTGCCACCTATTTGCACCACCTGGCTGACAAATAGTTTTCAATTAAATGTTCCCAGACTGAGGTAAAGGCTACGCTTACAAAAAGTATTTGACCAATTGCAGTTTTTCAACAGTTCCAGAGAAAGTGCTGAGAAATAAATACAATGCGAAAGTCCCAACATCTGTGATAATAGCAAATATAGCCTATGATAACAGCAAAGATAGTATATGTCTTTGTTTAACTAATATTTATTGTTTAACCGAATAATCACTAATATTGTAATGTTGGCCAAAGTGCTAGCAGTAGCCTGCTTCATAATCCTTCTGTAGCAGGCAAGGATGGCTGTGATTCCATGCTATAGTAAACCTTCATCCATGAAATAATAGGCTTCTTTCATTTGGATACATGGCTGGTTAACGGGCAAGGACGGCTGCTATTTTGTTCTGTAGTAGGCTATAACCTAACCTTAGAAATACAAATGGCTGGTTATCAAAACATCACACCCCAGTCCGGATTCCATTGTACCAGCTGTACTGTACATGATCCCAGGGCTGTGTGTTGAGCACTGCTGCTGTTCCGATGTTGAGGTGAACAACAATGAACCCATTCTGCCTCCTGTAGCCTATCCTTAAGTCTGAATGGCGAGGCGGAATGATTGCGCAATAATGTGGAAAATGAAACGTCAGCAAACTATGCAGGAGAAGAGGCGGGGTGAGCAGTGGCTGTGGAATTTAAAGCAACTGTTGCTGAAATCCACTGTAAAATTGATATTATACGGTACTATTCCACATAATCTATGTTGTATTTTCACTTGAGCATGTTAAATACATTGCTTTGAGTCCTCATGGAACTATGTCAACATGTGTAAAGGGGCATAGAATGTCTACTGTATCCAGTATCCTGGTAAGACAGGTCAAACTTATGGAATTGAAGATATATGCAGTGCTGCATTGCCGACAAAGGGGGTTTAGAGTAGATGGCATAAGAAAAGTAGATAAAAAATGAGAAATCAGAGATGATCTGTCATACAACCGGTAGAAAGTAATTGGTTGCACTGACTTCTGGATTGTTATGTGATCCCAAAAGATTTTGAACATATTCACAAATTCAAACTGTAACAAAAAAATAAATGCATTGCCCTAATTGGATCCCTATATAAAAGAGAGTGGGTTTAGACATGTGGGAACCTTTATATGTTTTTTTGTTTCATTCTAAAATGTACTGCAGTTACAATATGAAATTCAAGAAAGTTGCTTGTAGAATTGTATGTGAAAAAAAGACAATACGATTGAAGGCTAAGTACTGTATTCCTATTTTCTGGGTTCTACCTAACATTTTTGGCAGAAACATTAAGTTTAAAACCTTTTGTTTATGAATGACTGCTTACTTAATCCGCATGATGTCCAAATCAGCTCTTTGTGGCAGAGAGAAGGCGCTAAACCTAATTCTACAGTTTACACAGACATACAGTATGATGTGCACTGCTGACACAACAAGATGTGAGGTAATTCCTTTTGTCTAGACAATTAGCCCTTTGTTTACATTTACAGCAGTCACTATGCCATCAACAGCATGAATACAGTAGTGTTGTAAAATGTTCAACCTCCAATAAAAAGGTAAATAAAAAGAGATGTAGCTGGTCACAGAGACTGGTAATAAGTCTGTACAACTCCATCCTTTTAATGCATGTGTATGTCGATGGGAGACCACAGTATCAGTGCTGGTGTTTTGTTAAAAGCGAATGCATACAAAATTCTCTTTTGAAGGCAAAAATATGCAGATGTAGGGGAGTTGTACTGTTCTGCTGAGATTTGCATAAACCTCTTGTATTGGGTTGCGATATAGTACAGCATGAACTGGGGAAACAATTTGTCAACCACTTGAAAAGATTTCTCTCACACACTCTCAATCTCTCTCTCTCCTTGAGTTCAAATGAGATATCTATTGCTGCTGACAACCAGATACAAACTATTGCAGATTAAATAGTTTGGCCTCAGACTATCCCCTCTCAACTTTTAAATATAAACATTACTGTATTTCCAAATCAGATTGTTTACCCCTCAGAAATATACGGCCCACATCTGACATATGTTTTTGATCTTTTAGGCTATTTGTTTGCCTGTATCTGTGCATGTCAATTTAGTTATTAGTCTATTTAAATAATACCCTGTCTTTGTCTTCGTTACTGCAGGGAGTTCAGCCATTGGAAGGTGAACAGCCTTGCCACAGAGAAGCGAGATTTCCTCAAAGCGCCATTGCCCTTGGCACCGGAGTTCCTACGCAATCTTCGGTTACTGGGGAGACGGCCAACCCTTCAGCAAATCAACGAGAACCTCATCAAGAAGTATGGGACCCACTTCCTAGTATCTGCAACCCTGGGAGGTGAGGTCATAACCACTGAACCATATGTAAAGTGTCTGGGTGTTACATTTAGTACTCCAGTACAGATAAAGTACTTAAGATGTTTTACTATCAATGGCCGCTAGGTGCATGATTCCAAAAACAGAGTAAATCAGAGATTTCTCTGTAGAAATACAAAGTCAAGAGCTCAATAGATTTCATTTCTTGAAAGCTACTGTTGCATAATATTTTGGTTTGAAACTCAGAGAGCATACAGTAGGAGTTGGGGCAGAAAGTCTGGGGATACAATTGAGTAGGGTATCTTTAATGCTAGCAGTAATTCTCTGAATGTAAGAGTGGGAGATGAAGGAGAAATTAATGTAGTGGCAGAGTGATTGCCTGACTCCAATCCTCATTAGCAGTCTCCAGTAAATGGGTTGAGCCAATACACTGCATACTGATGAGACCATGCCCGAGGAGCAATGCCTGGCTTTATCTTCTATTTCTCTGTCAGCCTGTTTGTCCTTTTTGTAGCATCTTTTTCTTTTGTCCATTATTGCTGTCTTTTTGCTAAAAGCCAAAGCTATTCTGTGATGAAGGCAAGACACATGTTTAGAACTACAGACTTCCTTTCCGCCACTTATAACATGCTCACAACCTGAAATGAGGTTGTTGATTTTCATTCAGTCTTGATGTACTTAATTACTAATTGTGAGGCAGGCTAATATTTCATAAATCCCATTAGAATTTTCGGTTAGTTTCAAATCAATTCAAGCACATCTTATAAAAATGCAGGGAATATGAGTTAAATATAGGTTGTTTGAGTAACAGGACAGGCTGACTGACAGACTGGCTAAGCAATTGATTGATTGAGTGACTACTGACTGACTGATCTGCCCACAGGAGAGGAGTCCCTGACCATTTTCCTTGACAAGCAGAAGCTGAACAAGAAGTCAGAGGGCAGCAGCAACAGCTCCATGGTCTCGCTGGAGCTGCTCCACCAGCTAGCTGCCTCCTATTTCACAGATCGAGAGAGCACCTTAAGAAGGCTGCACCACCTTCAGATAGCCACCTCTGCTATTAAGGTAAAAACATAGGACATTGTTCCCAGCCACATACGGCATACATTGCAGCGGTGTAAATATTGTATGTCAAGTAGATGGTTGTGTGCATAGAAATGTTATGTGGGTGTAACAACCACCTGGTGTGTCAGATTATGCTCCTCATTTGGGTAAGGAAAAACGTCTGGGTAAAGAAAAAACACAATGCATTGGAAGGGACCACAGAGGGAGGAATCCTCACTTCCAGTACAGTTAGGATGCAATAGGTGTTGATAGGGCAACAAGAATTAGCAATTTTATATTGCGTGAACTGCATCACATTGTGTAACATTGTGTGTAAATAAGAACTAACATTGTATGAATTAACTACATTTTGTATTGGTCAGTCAATTGTAATATTGACAGATGCCCCAGGAGGATGTGTCCTGGTCCTAGTTATGGCCAAGTCTTTTCAGGTCTGAGGATGTTTTCCTGGTCCTTTTATGTCCTGGTACAGTATGTTTTGTTCTAGGTCAGTGGTCCTTAACCCTGGTCCTGAGGACCCGCTGCCCTGTATGTTTTTAGATGTCTCCCTTTTCCAACACACCTGATTCAAATTAATTGGTCATTATCGATATCTGCAGCAGCCTGATAATTCCACTACAAAGTTTGTGTAAGCTCTCTTTCCAATGTCAACAACGATAGGCTATTTAGTCTTCCTGTAAGGTTGCTCTGCTGCGGGATGTTTTTCTGTTGACTGTTGAGAACAGGCGTTCCATGGAACAGCTTGTAACAGCAACAGGCAGTCTGATCAAAATGCAAAGTAAACTGTTCATGTTGGGGAATATGTCTTTCTCTGTGAGTTTAAGACTTTAATTTAGTTTAGTGTCGTGATAGTGTTGCATTGCGACCCAGTAGCCTATGGCCCATGATGCTCATGGGGGTCACATCAATGACTACTTGTGCATACACTTGTGTGCAGGATGCGCCTACGTGGATCTGGATATTTGTTTTTTGACTAAAATTATTTTGAATTTATTTTATAATGAACACTTATTCATACCATAATAGCATACGTTTTGTACAAAACTTGCATTCTGCATCTGATTTCTGGGTGTGCCAGCCGTGAGTGGATGGCACATGCACACCCTGGCACAGGCGGTCAGTGACGTTAGTAAAACAATCAAAGCTAAAAATAAACACTCCAGTCACAATATCAAGAGACTCTAAGCAATCTAAGTAATTGAAAGCATTGCAATCAATTGTGTAACACAAAGCAGTTATGTGAATAGGAGTTTAGTCAACATAAACTCAAAACGTTAGTAGCAGTTTGGATGAGTGTAGTATTGGCCAAGGATTTGGGCAGGGAACTATCTATAATTATAATATTTAAAAATAGGCCTTATTTAGCAAAATCGCTGTTTTCTTGAGAACCTGTCATTGCATGGAGGTAAAAAAAAAATAAGCTGGGAAGCACCATAGTATTGCATGATTTTCAACAATGCCCACTGTACTTTTCACTAAACTTAGCTCTGAAGTTTGAGCAACATGAGCTGTCAGCACCAATTACACACTAGTGACTTTTCCAAACTTTCCCAGGAGTAGGCCAACCATCTACACAAGTCATGCAGATGTAGAAGTTATGGTGATGGGTAAAGTAGGAAAAGGAAAATGTGGATTGAGCTAATAAAAGATAGCAGTTCATGACAAGTCCGTTCTAAAACTGACTTGTCATAAACCTGTGTGCTGACTCTGAAACAGAAAATACCATAAATTCTAAATGCATTAGTTCAGTGATTCTCAAAATGGTAAGTTTATTTTCCCCTTTCAGTTGTTATATAGTGCTGCTTTTCTAATATCTATTAATTCAAGGTTTCGCTTTGATATCCATATTTGTATCAGCATTCACATAGTGATTTTTAAATATTATCCTATTTGTTTTTCTTCTTTCACCAGCATACACATATTAAATGGAACATAGGCTGCATCTCTGCACAGTGTCTTGTAGCCGAATAGTTTTTTAAACAAGCTTCCTAGTTCATTGTTTAAATTGGATCCATTGACCATTTGCTTTCTCAAGTCAATCCTTACTATAATGCTTGAGAAGGTAAGGTAGAACCCACATGCACAACACTAGACACTTGTGAACAAGCACTTACGTAAATAACATCGACGTGACAGGGAGAAACTGGGCTGATAAGCACGAGTAGACAAGAAAGACATACCATTGGACAATAACAACAAGGAGCAGGTGAAACACATGACATGACAGGGAACAGGTCTAGAACACAAGGTAAACACTGCTCATGACAAGACTAAGACAGATGATGACGCTTACAGTATATTATCCTGTTAAGCTATTTTATTATTGAAGTTGATTGTCTTACATAATTAAAGTGTAACTGCACCCCAGCGCTGAGCCTGACTCCACCTATTGCACAACTTTGAAAATGGCTAAAACATATTCAAGGAGCTACCTAAGGGGAGGGGAGTGGCTGATGGGGGCCCACCATTACCAGTAACGTTAACATTAACATTTTAATTTGATGACACACGAGCAGATGGGAAGTACTGTTCTCAGGTGATTTTTAACCGATATGATGTGTAGAGCCATTTTCTGATCATAACATCCACATTTTTTATATAAGCAGGAATTTTTTAAATATTAACACCAGCATTGATGTGTCTCATCATAGTGCCATCCTTTTATATATGTTACAGATCCTGTAAACCCTTACACTTTTAATTATTCTGGTCACATAATTACTTTGATATATAGGCATACAGTATATTGTAATACTCATAAATGTAGTAGGCCTATTAATAATACATATCATTTTATAATTGTGTATATTTGAAATAACATACTCCTACATATTTCCTAATGATAGTTTAAAGTAATCTTTACCTTTACCAACAAATAACTGAAACTACTCTACTGCTTGCTATTTAACATATAAGCTATGAAATCCTGCCCGACCCCCATTTTCATTTAAATCAGAATGCTTCACGTAAAGCTAAAAGTAGCTTTGTGACTAATCAATGTTTTAGAGACTAACTGTTGATTGTTGATTAACTATTGAATCATTTAATTTCAATAAATGTTGCATTTAGAAAAATGTGTGGAAGTATGCGTTCTGTTTAAATGACGATACATCATTTGTCAAAAGATTGAAAACCTAATTTTGGCACAAAATAGGCCTGAACAAATTTTTGTACAAACACATTTGTTTATGAAACCTATAACACACACCAGTGGCAATTCGTTGTGCTACAATCTGTCAAAAACTTGGTTTGGAACCGTTGATTTTTATTTATTTTTATATTTTTTTAGAAAACCTTTTTCTAGGACAAGTACAGACATCCTGTTTTATGAGGTGCTGGGCTGAGATGCATGGGAAAAAACAACAAGTGATATCACAAACACTACGTACAGATCAACATATCCGACAGGATGCTCGGATGATGACAGCGTGGTATCAACCTCGAACTGGCCCGCTGATACTGTTTCAACTGTCGGAGGAGTGTTTCTCAATTCCCCCTTGTCTTCCTGCCTACTGTGAATATAAGAGAAAAGTGCTCGAAAAGTGTGAGGTGTTAAAAGGGTTTGGATGCGTAAAAATAATTTCCCGAACACCAGTATGTTGCGTCTTCCAACGTTTATTTGCATCGCGTTTAGCGTGACAGGGCCTAAAGGCCACACACACACATGCTGGAAGACACACATCAGAGTTGGTATTGTGAGAGGATTTGTGTTTATTTATGCACACCACCTGCTGCACTGTGCATGGTGGCTCGGCTCATTAACCAGAGGAAGAGACATGATATGGGTTTGGATGCTTATGACCCGTGTCCATATGGGCCTTGCTTCTGCATTGCACTTGGGGACAACTAATGTCATCTTTAATCTGTAGCTTTAAAGTGTTTATAGTTAAAACATTGGCCAGGGCAAATCATCACAGATCAATGAGAAATTAAAGGTACACTAAGATAATAAATTTTTTGTCAAACTCACCCAGCCTGCTAGCTGCCCATTTTCTGTACATGCTGAAAAAATATCCTGGTGTTTCTACACAACCCTGGCTCTGTAAAGAGGAACACAAATAAAGTGGTGCAGACCACACACAACAACAACAACAATATCCTAGCCATCACAATGTGCTTCCATGTGTGGGGTAGAGCTACTGAGGGTGTTTGGTGAGAGGTGTTTTTGTTTTGATTGAGGTCACATATTTACATTGACCTACTATACCTTCAATAACAATTGGAATGATAAGTACACATAAAGTAGGATCCTTTTGCACTGCCACTAGACATAGTTCGCAAAAACATATGTTTGATTTTTTTGGTTTGTTCCACTGCTACTGTACTACAAGTTACAGTAATGCTTTTATTTTTTGTCCCATATATTTAATGGGACAGTTAAGGGTACTGAAACTTCCATTTCCTGTTTCCTCCTAAAAGACGCTATCTACATGTGAAGCACAGCATAAAAATGTGTGCAAGGCTTTTATTTTTTAATTTTTTGGAGGGCTGACAAATTCACAATGCATTTGCCAATTAGCATAATTTGGCTGTGAAATAGCTAAACTGGCAGGAGTTTCGTATTGCAAATTTTCAAAAAATAAGTTATTTCTTTTCTTTGCTCCTAGTTTCTTAATGTCTCCCCTCTCAGTATATTTTCCACTTATTAACTCTTTTTATCTGTCACCCTCCATTTACCTGTCTCTCTCTTCTGTCATTCTTCCAGTTTTGTCTTTGTTTATCTATAGCGTCACAGCGGGGCATCTTAAACAACACGTCAAGTAGATGTTGTTTACTTGACATGTTTACTGGGTGTGCATTTCGGCAGCGCAAATATCTGACTGTTGTGCATTCCAGCTCAATTAATTAGTATTCCAACAACCTCTCAGCAACATCACTTTATGAATTAAATTAAAAGAATGGAATAAATACTTAAATAAATTGACATTTACAGTGCACTATCCTGTGCTGTGTTTGTTCCCTTTAACTGTCCAGCGAGAGAAATCCATCAGGTAACCATCAATAACTAAATAGCTACTGTATAACAATACCACTAAAACTGTATCTTGACGATTTACAACGTTCCTCTCTCTGTCCCTTTATAGCTCTCTTCTCTCTCTCGCATGTTCATTCTACCCCAATACATCCTCTGTTTTCTCTCCCTGCCCTTTTTACCTCTTGGAGAGGTGGCCGGGCGAGGTGGGCAGCTGCGTTCGCAGGTGTGCCAGCTCAGACAAATATGGCGGCGCTCCTGTCACTGTCAGAGGGGCTTGGCCGCGTCAAGTCAACTGTCTGCCTTGTGCGCATGTAGCCTGCCACATTCCGCACACTTGACTGCCAGCAATAGGAACAAACAGCTGCCTCATTCACCACTAATATGGCATTATCAAAAGCAATGTAAAGGGGAATAAACAAGTATTTCTGTTCCCTCTGTTTCCTAGGTAACTGAAACAAGGACGGGCCCGCTTGGTTGCAGTAACTATGACAGCCTGGATTCGGTTAGCTCCGTGTTGGTGCACAGCCCGGAGAACAAGATCCACTTAAAAGGTAGGCAGGTGCACAATCTAGACTCCTGGACATACACAGACACAAACAAAGGCCACTCTAACGACTAATCTCTCTAAACTCTGTAGATCATTCATCAACCAAATCAAAAACTATACTTTTACTGTAAAGGCAGTACAGAGCTGTCCGCTATTGTCATATTCACAACTAAATTAATTTAAATTTGCTGTTTTCTACACTGGTCTGTCCACACAAACACAGAAACACACTGCCTCCATCCACCCGCCCCCCCCCCCCCACACACACACACACCATCACATTGATGTTTGTTCCCTTGCCGTGTCGCTGAAGGCCTGTGGGACCCATAACGTCACAGTCCAATGGTCTATGTGTCCGTTCCGCTTCACGGTCTATCAGCCTCCCAGAGATATGTTAGCAGACCAGAGAACCCCCAAGTTTAGCCTTCCACCTCAAAGTGTTTCTCAGTAAAACAAGGGGGCTATAGCAACAGCTACAACACAATGACCAATGTATGAGGCAGATTTTTTTCCATGGTTTTTATACAGCTTTACTTTCAGTGTGTCATTTAAGTAATGGGACCTATAGGAGAACTTATGTTTAAAGATGGATTAATATGGAAGTTATCAAATTAAATACATTACTCATGCAATAGCAACTTCGGTAAAACTCTGACTGTACTGTACAGTTGTATGCTTGTAAATATGTGGTATGATGCTGGTCGTATAAGTCTTTCTTGCCTTTCTTGTCATTGTTTCCTTGATTCAGCTGCCCAACAAGTCCAGTAGGTATAGCATTGCTCTATATATTTCCCATGTGAAAGAGTATTCAGTCTTTCAATGATTTCCACTGAGAATAAGTTTTCTGTATTCATGACCAGCATTCTTTTTTGTATTTTTTTATATAAACAATGAAACCCAGTGGAGGTTGAATAATAATATAATAAAGATATATTTGATTTATTAAATGCAGCAACCACAAATAATTTGATCCCAAATGTCAGCCTATGAGCAAAATGCATATTGAGGTTTTTTTTTGTTTTACATTTAAAATCAGTTTAAGTTGTTTCAGCTTAAACCCAATAGCATGAAAAAATAAAAGAAACCCAGATTCAATTCTACCTTTCAGCGCGTTTTATTGAAGTCTCCCACAGGGGTCAATAGCATGCTACTGTCATATCTAACATTTGAAAATGTATTCTTGCTCTGGGAACAATACACCCTGGTTTCTGTGCATATCACATGAAGAATCAGGATCAATGAAGTGCTACTTCTGATATGTGCACTAATGTACAATTGCCTACAGTATGTATTTGAGCTATTGACCCTAATAATGTGGCTATAATACAATACAAAAAAGGGTAAAGTCAAGTGAACGTATTACTGTACATCATGATGTGTTGATGGAGACATTGTGAAGTTAGTGTACAGTACATTCTGCAGGCTATAAGATTATCCTATTTTGTATGGTTATATCCTCAGTCTATCAGTGTTTTACTGTTCTCTCTCTCTCTCTCTCTCTCTCTCTTTGTTTCTATTTCTCTGATATCTGGAAGCATACTGTATGTGACTGAGGGAGTGTGTGAGGCAGTGTGTGTAGTCTGTGCATGTGATGAAGTAGAAAAATGGGCTTGTGTGCTACAAAAGGAGGACTGCTGCTTTCTAACATCTGCATCAGAGCACTGCGGTTATTATATTTTGTGAAAATGTTTTAGGATAATGTCGTCGGTTGTGTCAGTTAGGCATTTCCTTTGCATGTGTTTGTCTGTTTGTGATTGCACTTCAGTGTAAGTGCTTCCATTAGCAAATGAAGAGACAGAGGCTGGGAACATTTAGTATGCAGTAACACCCAAATGCTTAGAGAGAGAGAGAGAGAGAGAGAGAGAGAGCGAGCGAGAGAGAGGGAGAGACCTATTCAATGGAGACAAATGAACCATCCCTGGCAGACCAGACTGTTCCAAGAGGCCGGGCTTGTAATGATTTTGCCATCAAGGTGAGAGGCGAGAGGCTTTTATTGGCATGTGGAATGCCACTCTGAGAGACGGATAAAAGAATAAGAGTGACTTACCTCCTGAACACAGCCAATAAATGTGGACTTTATGTATTTCCCCAGATGTCCAGAAAATGTTTACGTCAATGCAACGAGAAAATTAAGCCGATATTAGCCGTGAATTTTGATAAGAGCATATTCAGTATGTGCGCCACGGGAAATAAGCAGTATTACTGAATAAATAAAGAAAATTTGCCATTTATAGTGCATGGATGATTAGAATGGTTCTTTGGGATAATGGTATCTCTGCCTTTGGATAGAAATGTTGTATTATGTCAGTATCAGACCACTATAGATATATTACATTGAATTATTTTGGATAAAGCAAGAAAACATTTCATTAATAGCAAAAATTGAGAGGACAATAAGAAAAACATGAGATTTGTTTTAAATTGTTGTTGTTTTAAATTTTCCTGACCAAGATTGACAAGCAGATTCAAACACTTTTGGAATAAAACACATTTGAAATCAAATAAATAATTTGATTAACAGGTAGTGAAGCAAGGGACCATCAGATTAATGAAGCTGGGAGAGTTGACTTGCCAGTGTGTGGTGTCTACTGTCGCTGCTGTGTCGAGACGTTCATGCCAATTAAACATGTTGAATGAAGGAACGTCAGGATTTCCCTGACAGCCGACGATAAGCCAATGAGAACACAGCCAATCATAAGATAAGCCAATCAGAACAGGAGGCAAAGCACACATAAAATGTGATGACGTATTGTGTACCGCAGTGCTTTATAACACACGGTGAACAGCTTGTGATCAGGCTGTGTTGGTGTTTTGCTTTTGGACAAAAGATACAGAATAAATAAATAGATACAGGTCTTACATAACATTACATTTAGCTATTCACATTCTAATTACTGGGTGACAAAGATACAAGTTGTGTTCCTGTCAAGCTACTTTTATAGGTCCAATACATGTGTAAGTGCAGACTAAAATACTGTTTCTTTCCACTAATTTCTCTCCATCCAAAAACTGCAACTCCAAGGTAATATATTGCTAGTGAAAATTCATAGTGTAACCTGCATAGTCAGAACACATGTTTGCTTATTTCTAGTTAAATCGCAGTTTCTGTCAATATAAACACATTCTGTGGAGTTTCAGGGCACATCAACCTTATTCCAGACAAGGCTGTCTAGTGCTGGTTAAATCAGCCTTGGTGTACATTAGATTTGAATTGGTTGTCTGATATGCGGAAATACCAACAGCACCCTATATTCAAGCAGTTACTGTAGGTGCAACAATGGAGGAGGGAGTGTTCAAATATACACAAAGAAAATAATATGTATTAAGGAGTATAAAGGATAATTATATCCAATAGGACACTGTCTCAAGTCAGTCACTTGGAGTAATAGCCATGTTAAGGGGAGTGGCTAAGGGGTGTGTCCTAATTGCTATGAAATACTGTAAGAAAATAAGTGGAGCCATAGTTTGATGCCAAGTGACATAACAGGTGAGTCCGATTTTTGTCAAAGGGGCATTAATAGGGATCTGACATGCATGCAAATGTACGGTCACAGAGATTGTCAGTTAAAGACAAACAAACACTTACAGAATTGAGAGAGTGAGAGAAAAATAAGGAGGCTGAGAGGGACACAGCAAGACAAAGAAGAGACAGAAACAGGGATACAAGGGCACAAAACATCTCCTCCGATGCCAAGAGGACGTTCCAATGGAGCCGACCGGAACACTCACCAAGAGAGAGGCTTAGAAAGAGTACACACACACATATATTCACCGCTAACAGAGGGGTGGTGACCATGGGGAGGCTTAGGAGCATCAAAATGCCCAAAATGGAAAATGGAAAATGTCCTGGCCTCAGCTGGAGGTAGAGATAGAGAGCGAGCGAGCGAGAGACATGTGGAAAGTGGGGAGAGAGAGAGAGAGAGATCCTGGTCTGCTGGGGAGATCTAAATCCTTGGCTGGCATGTCACACAGCCTTGTGGGTAATAACCCTAAAAGCCCCCTCATCGGCAGGAAGCGCTCAGGGGGAAGGCAGATTTATGAAGACACTATGCTGCGGAGTCATGTTGAGATAAAAATAGGTGTTTAACACAATGACAGATTAGTTTTCTTATGTTTCTTGTGGGGCATGATGCAAAAATCACATTAGTGATACATTTTTGAGATGGCAGGTAAAATATGATCCACAAAATATGTAAACTAAGGTGCTGACTTAAACAGTGTGAAAATAGCAATCTTTCTGCCATCAAGGCATGACTCTCTGGCATTTGCATACACCAGTGGGAATCACAGGCTGGATCTTCTGATTATACTATAATACCACACATCTGTTCAGCCATCTTAAGCCAGGGCAACACTACATGCTTCCTCTGTGACCATGAAAAGACTGAGCACCACACATCTGCAGTCTAGCCAAGGATCTTCCATCTTTGAAGTGTCACTAGTAACACATATCTAGAAGACGTGGTATGAGAGAACGCTTATAGGCAGGCCAACTCCGGGCTGGCGCCTTCCCATTATGCCACGATGCCACGTTATACGGTGAGAGGTAAAACCATTGGTCATGAGCGGGCTCACGCCCGACAAAATGATGTCCAAGCGCACTTGCACTACGTGCCCGTGGGTTTTGAAGACTATAGACCCGGGTTGCGTCATCCAGTTCGCAAGGCCTTCCCCCTCGCTTCAGGGACATTGTCGAATCTGTAGGTATACACAAACAGATTGGTGTTCTCGAGAAAGAGATAACATCACTGTTGGACAAATATGCTATAGGTCTACGCAAGGTCCCACTAGAAAATGCAACAATGGGTTTCCACAGCAGGTAGCCTACCTTGCTGTGCCAAAAAAAAAAGATGTAAACTTTTGCCCAATAGCCTACTGGATATGCGAATGTTTTAATTCGCCACCAGATCTGGAGGAGGTCTGGCAAAGCGGAAGTAAACCTCTTTGCATCTCAGGAGAATACGCAATGTCCACTATGGTTCTCCCTAGGGGGCGTTGGGTGTAGATGCACTAGCACATACCTGGCCGGAAAATAAGCTATACCCTTTTCCTCCAGCACGACCCTCCCTGGTACCGCCTTGAGACTTGCTAGTGGTCCTGCAGGCATTGGCGGAGCCCCCTTTTGAGCCCCTATGCACGGCGGACATTAAGACTGTGTCCTAGAAAACAGCCTTGTTGCTGGCGCTCTCCTCTGCAAAACGGGTCGGTGAGCTACTGGCCCTGTCTGTGTACCCATCCTGCATGCAGTTTGTAGGGGATGGACAACGGGTGGTTATGCACCCTAACGCAGCTTTCACTCCGAAAGTGATCACTGCTCCATTTAGGAATCAAGTCATAGAACTTGAGAGGCTTAATATGTTGTGTCCAGTGAGGTCCTTACAGTGTTACATTGACCGCACTAAGGACTTTAGGCGTAATGACCAGCTGTTTGTGTGCTTTGGCATCCAAGTCAGGGTTATGCCTCTGTCCAAGGGGCGGCTGTCGCACTGGCTATTAGAGGCAATAAGTTTGGCCTATAGGTGCCTGTCTATGGAAGCCCCACTAGGCCTAGAGGGGTCTCATCTTCCTGGGCCCTTTTTCAAGGGGGTGTCAGTGGAAGACATATGTAGAGCGGCAAGCTGGAGCTCCCTGCACACATTTGTACAGTTCTACATGCTGGATGTGACCCTCCATGGCCAATGTAGTCGTGGGAGCACGTAACCCAGTGGTGTGAGCCACATACTGTCTCACAAGCAGTCTTCAACATCCCTATCATGTCCATATAATTCTACATGAAGGATGCTATAAAGAAGGGGGACTGAGGTTCTGTCTGTCTGCCCCTACATCTATTCACATTCTGTGGGTCTAGTGAGAGGCTCCACACAGGTGTGTTTGGGATGTTATGCTTCTTAAAAGCAGACACTAGATTCTCGTCAGTCCGCCACGTAATAGATGTGAATACATCGCAGATGTTATGTTTACACTTGGCTATTGTTACTAACTCCAATATTTATTGCCATAACGGGGCATGGTGTTACAGTACAGTACCATCTTTATGTTTGGGCAAATAATGGACATCAGTCTTGAGTTGCCCTTCAAAATAGAATCAACAATGATAGCTCATAAAGTATTATTTGTGTTCACATTACATTTAGATGTGACTGTTCGCCTGAGGACATCTTGGAGCATTTATGGCAGAGGGACACAAAGAATGATCTTCATTCCAGTTTGACTAAGCACACCACACATAAAACATACATCACTCCCAATGTTTGTGTCACATTTCACATTGCACTGAAGCGCCGATCCCATTCTGTCACGTTTGAGCTGTTCAGCACTTTATTTGGCCATATTAATCAAACAAGATTAAACATGAATAAAATGGAACCAAGAAAGTGATTAATTCACTTTAAGCTATGATCAGACTCAATCAATCTGTCAAACCCATAAGAATGAAACTAAATTAGCAAGATTTTTATATGGCCTCAATAAACCACTCAAGGTTCCTGGGGCAGGTTGCACAAAGCACCTTAACCCTTGTGATGTCCTCAGGGTCAAAATGACCGAAATCACTAGCGCTTTGTGACAGATAGAAGGCGCTAAACCTAATTCTACAGCTTACACACACATATGATGTGCACTGCTGGCACAACAAGGTGTGTGTTTGAAACCCGATGACAACAGTAAAGTTATAAGGCACATAAAACAACACAAGTACATAAAGAAATAATTAATAAAGAAAGAAATACACACACAGCAATGACAATAAAAAGAACCATACAATCATACACAATCAGATGGTCATTCAAGACAAGATTTTAAGGGCATCACAAGGGTTAAGTTATAAATTGTCCTTAAAGTCTTGTGATATGAGACGAGTAAGCAGGCAAGCACAAACTCCATGGAAACGGTAGAATTTTCAATTCAACAGGAGGGTAAAAATGCACGAAAAAACAACACAAATACATAAAGAAATAATTAAGAACTAAATGAATACACACAGCAATGACAATTAATAAACACACAAAATCATACAAAATCAGATGGCACCCTCTGGTGGCAGGAGTCTAGTTACGGGAGAGAGGAGGGTTAAGTAAATTACTCAGCCAAGGAAAAATAAGCCTTGTGTCTTACTTTAACCCTCGTAATGTACTCGTAATATAGTTTTTAGCCACACGGCGGCGCCATCTGATTGTGTATGATTTGTGTGTTTTTCAATTTTCATTGCTGAGTGTATTTATTTATTTATTAATAATTTTTTTATGTATTTATGTTGATTTTTGTGCCTTTTAACCCTC
>JAODUG010061657.1:8551-29081 GCA_027564795.1 Aphredoderus sayanus
TCGGTTCAAAGAACAAGCGGAAATAAAATGCAACATTAAATGTGAAGCACGCATCAAAGAATTCTGCTTATTCACATTGGGAGAGGTGTAGCTGTCAACAGTCGCGTCACTGTACGTGAGGTTCGAGGTTGCCGACTTGCAGAAAAATATTTCCACAATTTCCTGCTTGCTCCGGGAATCTTTAAGCTTGGGATAAATGTTTGCGCTGACTGCTATTGATAAGCATACTGTATGTCATGACTGATGACACGTAACCATCCAAGATCTGACACTCAGCTGTCCTTAAGGCGCTGTATCAGATATGTTTTTGTGATATTTGTAAACTCCCATTTTTAGTTTATGAGGATTAATTATAGCTCTGCACTGCTGGTGTCATTATGGGAAAGCCTAGCGCTAAGGGGTAATTTCCTCTCAATAAGCACACTGAATAATCACCCATGCTTCATATGAGCAAGATAGATGGGGCTAGGGCTAAGGATAAAGAGTAAACAGAAATGGCACTTAATACTGTATTTTTTACATTATATTATATGACTAATGATACTCCCTGTGGGGATATCCTGGAAAATTAGATGATTCATCAATCAAATGTTTCATAATGACAAAATAACAACGTAAGTTTAAGTCTGTCCTCTCATTTATCACTATTAAATGCATAGTCTGCAATTGTAAGCTAGTAAACTTTTAGTCAAATTCACCATATAGCTCCTCGCAGTCCGCTATCTAGAAAATAATCCGGTACTTCTACACAGCCCTGGCTCCTAAAATAAGAACATAAACAAGGGAGAGGGATTTTGTTTAGATTTTTGTTCAAAGTTAGCAAACGTTCTTGAGAATGACTGACCCTGCCCTTTTTATGCTTGGTAAAATATCCAATGTGTTACCATTGTTGACAGTCAAACGTGGATGGAAATTGTGTATTCAGAGCAAGGGTTTAGCTAGCTGTGCTGCTATCTGCTCCTGAAAAAGATTTGAATTGATACAGTACACATCAACCTATTGGGGCTGTGACATATTTCCATGTGGGATAACTTCCCCTTGTGGACAACCTTCAAAGAACAAGTAACCCAGTCACCCAGGAGCTTTTAACCTCAATCTTTCAGCAGTTCAAAGTTCGCTCTGTGTCTCGCACCTTGTAAGTGGCATCTGATTCGGATAGCAAGGAAGAAGTCAGGAATGTTCATGGGAAAATGTGCACTTTGTAGTAAAGTTCTATTTTTTATACTATTTATGAATAAATTAATTACGGTACTTATAATGTCAAAACATTTAGCATATTATTAGTAATAATAATAATAATAATAGTAAATAGCATCATCATTATAATAGCAGTAATTACAAGGGTTAGCATCATAATTAATAGATCAATATTGTGCACAAATTAATCTAAAGACACTTTCCAATTATACATTTTCTAAAATGGGCAGTGCATGAAAATGTATTCAATCTGGACCCTTGTTTAAGAAGACATCAAAACTACAAGCATGATCACATCAGCCTATTAGTTGCTATGTGCCTTGAAGGTGAAAATTCTGATTGATGTCTTATGTTTAATCATGCAGGACAAAAACTAACTCTACCTAGAATCCAGTCCATCATTCATCTCCAGGATCTATTTTCAGCTCGCAGCTTCAAACCATTAGTCAATGAGGTGTCTCTCCTCACTTCAAAAGAGTGCCATCTGCATGCTTGTCCGGTTGATCAGCCCCAATCAAGAATCACACGCAAACGCATGGACACAGTGAATATTCTAATATTCCTTTGGAATCAGAAGACAGTACTGCAGTTTGATCTTTACAAACCATTCAGTCATGACTTTTAATATTGTCGCTGCTTAAATACACTTAAAAGTAAAGGAAGCAATCAAGCAGTAGATACACGATGAAGGACTGAAGGAGTAATATGATTTTGCCTGGAGTTCCTAGAGGCTCTGGCCCCTAGCACTACCTATAGCAAACTATCTTGACCATTATGTGAAGGGAATGCCAATACAACCACAACACACCATAGGGCCAGATTAATGTTTACCTATACAGTGTGCTTATATACATATAGGTTCTTAATCAATAGAGTACAGATCTCCCATAAGACCTGAGTAAGGAAAAGCTAAGCGCAGTATGCAACAAACCACCCACTGGAACTAATTGCATTTTGTCATAATAACAATCCCAGCCAGTAACAGTTTTCTATTGGCAGCCTCAGTGAGGACCTATAAGCAGGGTTGTTTATCTCTCTCGCTCACAGTACACAGGAACAGCAATCGCTCCTCCACTGGCTTCTGTCACTCAACGGCACTGCCGGCTCTCGTGGTTACGGCGACGTGTTAGCGTAACCACGGCAGTGGGGAATGTGGGGATTAAAGCACACATCTGGATAAGCCGTAATGGGGCTGACATCTCCCATTCGCTGCAGGCCGGGCGACATCCTGCGCGATGTGGGGCCTCTGTAGGCCGCAGGCTGTATCTGCTCTCAAGGAGTCCAACAGATACACAGACACTACACAGACATGCACATGTCCCTCACACATTAGCCCACCTATGAGCACACATATGTAGGAAATACATACAGTACACGCATGTATGGCATGTCAGATGGCATGTGTCAATTATACTGTACATTCCTTCTTTAATCAGTTATCTGCCATCAGGTACAAAAAGCCAGTACACAATCCAGCTAGTGTTATTTTCAACTAACATTACCATGGAAAAAGTTTTTTTCTTTTCTGGGAATACTACATTAAATCATAAGTTAATTCAATCATATCATAGGTTAATTAAATCATAAGTATGATTTAAAATAATTTGAACATTTATAAAATGTATCCAAATGCGCCACTGCTTATTTGAATGCAGTGCAACCAGGGTCAAGTGTGTGGAGAGAACTGTCGGTTTGAAAACATTAAAGCAAAGTAAATGGTTTGTTGATTTTAAGAGATTAAAGCGCACACAAGCAAGCCCAACCCGATTGATTTTAATTAACTTGCCATACATAAACTGTATGTTATTAAGCATTGCTGAAGTAAACGCTGAATGCAAACTTGTGCTCTTTCTGCTCGGGTGACCGTAATGAAAAGCTACTTAGACTCTCGTCTGGGTTCCCGCGGCACCATAGCGCTGCTGCAAGCGGCCTTCAGAAGACATTGTATAAACCCACCAAAACAGGCATCTGAGGAGATCCCCTATAATTATGTGCAACGCACCCAAATTCAGGTCCCCTGGCATGTCAGATGATCAAGCAGAGGGATGCTATGTTCCCTGCCTGAGTCATTTGGGCAAATGGATTCTACTTCCAAGAGTCGTTTCTGTCAGTTATAATAAGAAGCTAATACATAATGTGATACGCTCTGAAATGCAAAGCTATTCACAAGGTTTCCTGCAAAGCTGTGCGAGGGCAATTAGAATTTTGCCGCTAGGCCCTCGATGAGACCTTCTATCTCCAAAAGATCCCCAGAACAGTATCATTAATCTGCCAGTGAATATGCATGATTTATTGTAGTTTTGGATTTGACTGCATAATGTGCAAGACAACATTTCTTATTTTTAAAGACATCAGCCAAGTCAGACAACTATAAAATAATCAAGTTCAGCAGAAATGTCAGCTAACAAGAGGAAGAACACTAAATACACACACCAGGTAAAAACATATTGTGCACATAATCCTGTCACAAACATACTGTCTGTAGATTTCTTCTCCAGGAACTTTTACATACACTTCACCCTCCAATAAATATACATGTCGCAAATTAATTTACCAAACTAAGCGATCCAATGGCATATCCCTTTCCTTGGCAAATTCGTTCATTTCATTACACACATCTGTGCGATCAATGCTTAATTTTTTTTCACTAGCTATTTCCTGTATCCAAAAAAAGCTTTATCATATCTGCACTTGACATGTCTCATAGTGACATATTCCCAGTGCAGAGTGACCTTCTATGCTAGCACCAAGACTCACTGGGCCCTAGGGGACAAATTAGAAACACCAAGCCACAGGAAGATGGATCCAATAAAGCCGGCTTCCTATTTCCTGACACTGACATTACCAACAGGCACCTGCCAAGCCACTGCCGGTCTAGCACTGCACATGCATGGTCAGTGCATCAAAACAAAAAACAAAAATGATGATGGCTATGATGTAATGTCTACGAGTCTATGATTTTCACAGTGACTAAGAAAACATAAATCATAGGAATTTTAGCGTAGCTGCTCGATGAAAGTAAACATAAGCTCTGGTTTTGTGTCGTTAGTTGCAGAAAACATTTTTAAGGGTTAATTTGACCCATGTGAGCAGAAATAGCAGGACTCCTGGTGATTCCATTCAGCTAAAGCATCATCCTTCGCTAGGTACCACATCGTGCAACCCAAACTCAGCTGGTCGCTTGACTTAACAGTTTTGTCTGTAGTGGCTTTAAAGAGATATCAACGCCTACATAAATCAGGCTCCAGCCAATATTCCCAAGAACTAAAATAGAGCTTAATTGGAATAGTTACTGCATCTCAAAGGTCAAAAACCTAGCGAAGCAATTTTACTGTAAAATAAAACGAAAGATACAGCTTTTTGGTTCCTTGAGCTGTGGTTGCACACCTTTCAATCCCCTGTCAATGGCCTATATTTCTATAGAGCAAAAGAGAAAACTCCTTCCAGGTCACCACATGTGGGCTACAGCATTTTACATTCAGAAATGAAACCCTCCATTCTTTGCTACAGCCCAGATAAAGGTGAACATAGTGTACCAGAGAACAGTGAGGCAGGCACACAGTAGCTGCTATTCTACCACAGCAGCAGGGTCAGAGAGTTAGCCAGGAGACACTTTTTACCGTTCTCTGTGTTCTCGTGTTCGGTGTCGGTGAGGGTCAGGTTGGAGTTCGCCCGGCTTGACAGGCAGGAACTGCGGCCCGACTTGGTGTTGCTGCGACCCCATAATCTGACCGCGTGCTCCGGGGACATAACGCCGTCCGTTTCCGTGTCCGCATCTGACCCCACGCTGACGGAGTAGTCGCGGTGCTGCAGGCCCACGTCGGCCCGGTACGTCGCTACGTGCGACGGGAGAGCCTCGCCGAAGCCGAGGTCTCTGAGAGAGAAGTCTGCCCCTGCGGCAAGACGGGAAATAGACACGGAAGTGGAACGTGTCACCAATGAGACATTCGTACAAATGAAACGGACATATGACGCTTTGCATTGGGAAGCAGCTGTGGATATTACACTGGCTACTTCTGGCATTAATATCATGAGCTGAATCCTCTGCAGAACCCATTTCAGCAGTTGGCCTTGGGAAGTCTAAAGCCCCTTGAAAGCAATGCTTTACATCCTGCCAACAAGCACTAAGTAGTGTTACACTACAAGTAGTGTAACAGAGAAAGGACACGTTTGCACATTTGGTATTCATAGCTTGTAAATGTTACTGTGTCCGATGTGATACTGTATCATATTGTTATTTGCAGTGCCATCAGTAGGTTATCTGGACAGAGAAAAAAGACAAGACTTGAGCAGTACAAAGATCTCATTAACCGCAAACTGCAGTCCTCAAACCAGGGATTCAGGACTTGAACTTTTCATTAAATGCCACATTTTAAAAGAGACATGGAATATATTAAAACGTGATCATGACTCATCAGTTTCTTTTCCTCCAAGTTCCCTACAGAGATAATTAGTCTTACCAAAAATGATAAGCAGATTGTAGATAAAAAATGTGTGACACTAATTTTTCTTCTTTCTTCTTCTCGTTTTTTTGTGACAATTAACGGATTTGACTTAAAAATTATTCAGTTGCCAGGTCTTTTCTATATGGTTAAGATGCAGTGTACTCTACAACTTAATGTAAATTAAGATTAGTATTCTCTTGTTTAATGTAGACCATCACAATAACACTAACAGATTTAAGTTTTGCCACTTTTTTTGCCGCCAATTTGCCACTAGGCAGGAGTGCTTTGATGTCTACAATCAATAATAAATACAAAATCAGAAGGTACACATTATCTCAAGTCTTCTGCACAACACCTGCAACAAGTTCACTCCATGGGCAACGTAGTTAGTAGAGCAAGAGTGACCTGTACCAAAACAAAGTGAATCACAGAGGGACTGCTCATTAAAAAACAATGGTGCATATATTGAAAGAAGGCAGGAACAAGCTCTGAGATTAATTACTTGTTTTCATCGTGCCTTGCTAATGCACTGTTGATGTCTATGATGGATGTGAGGTTATAGTGGATTATCACAGTAGCACGGTGTTCCTGCTACTGGTTCTACGCCGGCCCTACCTGGCCTGCTGAACTCCTCCACCTCATGATGCACCATGTCTTTCACGCGGCTCCCGTAGGCCATCCGCGAGTCCTGGTCGAAGGCTTTGAGCGTCTCACTGGAGCTGTAGGACTTGGGATTGGGCTTGCCGTCCTCGCTGTCCGCTGACGAGCTAGTGTAGCGGCGCTCTGTCTCGCGCCGCGCGGTGAGCGAGCGGTAGGGTCTGCGTTCCTTCACTTCCATGGCGGCCTCGCCTCTCTGGTCACCAGCCACACTGAGCTATAATGCCGAGTCAGTCTGAGTGACTCTGCAACGAAGCAACGCAGACGCAGAGAAGAAGAACAACACATAACAAGGAAAATTAGCTACCACGTGACACTGTGCTTTGTTTGACAGCATTGTTCCTTTGAAAATGGGAACCTTTGAATATTTTGCACCTTGCTTTACTGGAATGTGCAAGCACTCAAAATCAGTAAACTATTTTCATTCATTTGAACTTTGTCTGGCCTGCTTTGTTAGTTGTATATATTACAGTAATATAAGCAAAATATAACGAAAATCAGCAAATAATAAATTTTAACAGGCTTGCTGAAATGTAATTTATTTTATTCTATACAGTGTAAGGATATACAATCTCATTTCAATCACAATGCATGTATAATACATATACACATTTAGCAAATTCATGATATGAAAACAACAAGTAGGACAGTGTTAGCTCACCCAAATGCACTAAATTTATAGATAAAAAATATGTTCTACTGAACTGTGTGTTTCTACCGCAAACACTGGAGCAAAGAACCACTAGGATTCATTTTAATAAAATATGGCACAAACAAATCACACTCCAGTAACATTTTATGAGGCAAGTCCCCCACAAATATTCAGTTTTATGTGCCATACAGAAATGTTGAGTCTCCAGCATCTCTCAAAGTGGCAGGTGTTCTTCCCTGAACTATGTTGTTTATAAGGTGCAACTCTCCATGAGATCATAAGATAGGATCCTAACCAATCTGGGAGATTACGTAAAATGAAAACATAAAACTAATGTGCTATACCATTATACTGTACTTTTCAGTCAAAAATGGCACATTGCCATATTTTCAGTTCACTACATTATTGTATGTTGACTTGTTGATGTAACTATAAACAATTTAAACAATTTGGGATCATGATGCATGCTGTATTATACTGGTCAGACAGTCTTCTCCTGTGGTTTCTAAGATATTGAGTTGGCTTAGCATATGTCAATGTGGATATAAACTTGATTAGAGGCTGAGTCATTGTTTACTTTGAAGCTCAGTTAGAGCCTGCTGTGAATTAAGAGACCATAATTGTCGCAGCAACATTCACTATTTATATTATCTATTTCTCTCCATGCTCACCATAGGCTACCTTTCACATGTGGATCACTGCATGACTGTATATGTGAACCATCAAGAGCAATTATGCGCAATACAACAATATCTATTTAGGAGTTACTGTCGAAACTGTTATTTATTTAAGGATTTAACATTAGTGACACTTCCATTTCCTTCTAGAGTACCACATTGAAAATCCTATTTTTAAAATAAGGTATAGGCAATCCACTGAAAAACAAATATATTATTCTTTTAAGTTTCTAATCTGACAATTTTGACTGACAATAACCCTATATTGTTAAAGGCTAGATATATTCCTCAAGATCAACATCATTTTTATGAATACTGCATGAGGTTTGTGGCTGACAGAACAGTAAACAATATCCCCCCATGAACTTTATTTGGCCCTACTAAGAAAAAAAATCTTTCACTGAAGGAACCATTGTTGAGTTTGGGGATTTCCTTTTGTATAAACTGACAGCTGAAAAGATCCTAGTGATTAATGACTTGGGGTTTCAATACCAGGACCCCCGCCACATGGAGGAAAGGGGTGGGGTGGGGCGGGATGGAGGAGGAGGTCCCCTCCCTCCTCCTCCATCCCTGCTGCCACTTCGCAAAGGCAAGAACCCTTCAGCTGCTCCCAACATTTCAGAAGCAACATGTATGGGTTACAAATGTTTTACCTTTTCCTCAAGATTCCTGATGCTATGCAAATGTGAGTGAGTAGAGAACAGGAGGCTAAGATCATTCTGTAAAGTGCGTTGTTTTTGTTCCCAAAGAGCTAGGCTCAGTGCTTTGGCCGTCGCTTGTAAGCATCCCCTTTCTCCTCATTATTAATCGCCTGGTATGCAATGAGTTGCACCTTGGAGGCCATGAGAAACTGCGTTTTTGAAAGCAGCAACAGGCTGTATACAATGACAGATGATCTGGGACCCAGTTATGAAACCAGGAAACAACATGCCCATCTTGAACGCAGCTGTCTGAATATTCCCACGCAGCATTGAGTAAAAAATTTAACACTGCTTTTCTTTATAAATAGACTACATCTGGCATGTTCACTCTGCTTCAGAGCTAGAGAGGTTAGTGCTGCTCTAGCCTAAATCCTAGGAGAGGGAGCCAAATAAGAAAACGTGCCAACGTGATATTGCTCTATTGATATGGTGACAATAAGTTGTTAGAAGTAGAATTTAGTTTAGCAGAGATAGGAAAGTATTAGAGGACTAGTTAGAAAGTTTGCTGTCAGCTTGCGGTTTGATGTGTGTGACATCAACAGAGTTGGAACTGTGAGGGAGAAGGTTGACAAGGTTGCACTCTCCAGAGCTGATCAGAAATGTTCTTCACAAAAGACCACTAAGAAAAGCCTGCCAAACAGAGATATGAACCACTTACTTTTACATTTAGGACAAAGCCTTTCCAAAGCCCATGAGCTGCAGAGCTCGAGCACTTCCAAAAGAGCAGCTAACGACATATCTATACAGTGATCCAAAATCAATCAAAGCCTTTCTCCGCAGACAAAAGAAATGATGGATGGTCTGTTTTGCCATTCTAAAATAGTTGCAGACTCTCCATTTTCCAAATAGTTTACAATTGGCCAGAGAAGAATGGACTAAGTGAAAATAAATGTATGGAAGCGGATGGCTAAATAGATAAAGTGCTGAGGAGGAGCCATGATCATTAGGTGGTGAATGGTGAAAGTACAGTAATGCTCCATGTATTAGTCATGTTTGGGTTGCTGCAGCATTTTGTTTTCTGAAGAGGGGGACAACAGACTAGCACAGAAACTGTGCACAGGGCTCCCACTGGGTAGATGCATTGGCCTAACGGCAGGAGTTGGTTAAATATATGCTCTTAATAGGGGGGAAGCTATTAAAATACAATATTAATGCAAATGTCTTTGTTGCTATTCAGTGCCTTCCAAAACATTGATCTAGACTTTTCTGGGTGCTACTGTTTCCTATTATTATTTATTGCATGCAGCCCTTAAAAACGTCGTAGGTGTTTAAATAAAGATTACAGAATTGTCAGAATCTTTGCATATTCAGGTAATAATCTGATAACATTATTACAAAATCAAGATTTGACTGTTTTCTAAAGTTGCTCAAATCAATATGTAATCTGATATTTTATAATAGAGTGCTTACTATAAACTAGCATTTGATACAGCTACAGTATACATTGCATTGCAGCGTTCTGATTCTGAGTATGCACAGTGTCTTCTGTTTAATGGGCATCCGCCACAAACCATCCCAAACTCACATGTTGAGTTTTCCTAGATTCTCACTGTGACTTCGAAAAATAAAATTATCAAACTCACTCAATTTCATAATTAATTGTTTTTGCGTGAGTGCGGCATTCAACGAACATTTCGACTAATTATAGAGCCACATTGTTTGCAAGGCATTTTTGGCTGCAGTACCAGCATTGGCCATCATGACAGTCAGGGAGCAACATTCGCTATCCGACCCTGGTGGCTTGGTTTGCCTGTCTGTTGTTTGTGGAACTCATGACTTAGTTGTCCAATAGGAAAACCCAACACTGAGATGAGGTTTTGTGTGTGTCAATCATTGTTACATTTTTCAATGTCAATACATTTTTCTGACTTTTACTAGAATTTTCTACTCATAACTCACAAATAAAGTAATGCGATTTATATTCATTGCTATACAAGTGTATATACTGTATGGCTCATTATAAGCTATTATATTAAAAAGGAAATCGGATCATGAACAGTAACAAGACATTAGCAACAGTTACATCACAATACATCACCTAAATATCCAATCACACTTGTATATTGCAGCAGAGAGGAGGTTTGGGCAGCTATCAAGAGCATTGTCTGCAGAAGCCATTGAGAGTGCTCCAGACAGGCACTACTTCTTTTTGGAAAACGTTCACATGCCTGAGCTCTATAGAAAAGCCTTCATGGTCAACAGAAAGGTGTGCTTTCAAAAGGGGGAAAGGGACTAGGGGAGACTGGCATGTGGATTTTGTGTGTGTGTGTGTGTGTGTGTGTGTGTGCGCGCGCGCGCATGTGTGTGTAGGAGGTGGTTTACGGGGGGAATAGCTTGCCAAACAGATCCCAATTCAATTCACTAATGCCGGCTGGGGCTGGGGGACATGGGGTGCACTCAGGGGGGGAGCTGAGGGTACCCCACTGTGTCCTGCCTCCTTCCGGGATCAAACGTGAGTGCCACCAGTGCTTAAAAGCCTTAACATAAACAAAAGTTGCCTGGCCTCTCGCTGGCAGCAGCCTCCCTGCTACTAATCAGCCTGGGCGATTCAAGGTTTCGTCCTGACAGAGGCAGGAGCCGACGGAGTGACGCTTTCGAAGCGGCCCAGTAAATAACACGGTGAAGCCTTTCTGCACCGACGCACACCCCTGACCTTGGCCGCTCACAGCCAAACCTTAGCAGGGAGGTGTCAGGTGATCACTGAGATGGTAAACTGTTCATTAACAATGTGGCGTCAAACAAAATGCAATAAATTACATGTGTGAGGTGATGGAGCCTGTAAATACTCAGAGAAAGGTTAGATTGTCAGAGATGCTCCATTGAGATATCCTTAATTGAACTCAGAGAAAGCAATAATCTGCACTGCGATCCTGTTAATCCTGAATAACAAAAACCTATACGTATCGGTTTCATAAGAAGGCCTCTACAGCAGGCTGCAGTGACCCCCAACAATACCAGATAGGCTGCTGGGAACACAGGTCACGGCATGGTTGGGCTTTTTGTCATTAGTGTGCGATTAATGCTCATTACCGGCAATGGCCAGACTTGAAGCTGATTGATAGCTGAGGCCATGGTGAAACCAAGCCTAATACGAGCTAAGCAAAAATCAACCAGCCATAATCCCAAGTGCTTGGGGAATGCCTGGGCAGTCCAGTTTGTGTAACCTCAAACATGTGACCTATTAGACCAAATCTCTTCTGAAATCTGGTTGTTGAGATTATTTTAATCTAATACAGTTGGAGTTCACTGCTGGCCACTCTTTCTGATGCGCTTTAAATCTGCTTTCAAATCAAAAGGAGAAACACAGTAACCTCTAACACAGGCTAGGCTTATCTTAGTCTATCTCTCAGAAATGCAGTCCAATAATACAAAACAATAATGTACTGTAACTTTTATGAAGTATTAAAAATGCTTACAGTTAACAGGTGCCTTATCTCCAAATATATTTTCACTATTAATTAAAGAAGTGAAACTGACAGATTATACTAAAAGCTATTTGTGGTGAATGGTTGAACATTGTTAAAAATCTTAATTTTAGATTTTATTAGAAAATAAATAATGTATTAGATACCATACCATTAATGTCTTGTTTTTCATAATACCTCTTGAGACTCAGTGGAATTATTGTATTTAAACAGTAACTAAAAAACACTGTAGTGAACTTTTAAAAGCATAGACTTTTGTCAGTTTCAATTAAATGAGAAGTTAAAATGGTATTGAATGGCCCTTTTTACTGGCAACTGAGATTCAGTTCAAAAGGTTGCTGTTTACATTGCGTTTATACAGTATGTTTACAAGGACAGCTTTTAAATCTGTTTTTGTAGGCCTGTATAATTTATACCTCATGTTTTCCCAAGTTTATTGTTTATTCAGATGTTTATGGTATACTTTCAGTTACTTAAATGCTCTCTATGTTTCGCTCACTACATCCTAATTACCTTTTGGTGAACAATATAGTAGTTGTGTATATAAATATATACAGTATATACAGTATATATATGTAAATATATATATATGAATGACAAAGACCAGTCTATTACTCTTCAAGCCCACCATGAAGCAGTCCACTGGAAATCCCACCATCCTGCCTCTTATCCTGGGTGTAGGGGTCTAAAAGCAAGGGCAATAGAGAGCCACTCTGCCACTCTTAAGGAGGGGCCCCTAGCCGAGCGATTCCCTTCAAAGACACGACCAAATACTGAGAAGAATCCTGCCGAGTACCAATTACTACGCTCACTACAGGGGATCTCACAGTCCTACGTGATAACTTAGACAGGTCCACGGTGAGGAAGTACACTGCAAAGATCACAGACTTAGAAAGGTCAATCACCAGTCGCCATTATCAACAGCAGGATTCCCTACTTCAAAACGGTACAATTCATTCCCTGTACTTTTTATCTACTGCTAGACTCAGTAAAATATATATGTATTTGACATTTCTGTGTTAGTCAGAAAATATACTCAATTCGTCATGTAAGTGTTTTGTTCCTATACTGTAAAGGTTTTCTTTCAGGAAATAGAAATCACTATTAGGCTACGTACCCTAAATTCTCATAGGACCTAATATGGGACACCTAAAACAATGTCCAAATTGTATTAGATGGTTTTCACACTATTCATTTGGGATAACACCCATCCCTCCAATAATATATACATTTTAAAATCAGTTCAAGTAAACGTTTATGAAATCTAAACCTGTCGCCCCACCCAAAAAAAAACCCACATAATTACTGCGTGCTACAACGCATACAGTATACAAGTCACGAGCATCTCTGAAACGTTATTATAGTCAATAAATCATATTGAAAATAATCACAAGAGCTTAGAAAAACAATGAAATCCTCTCATGACACCCCCGCCCAATAGCACTTTGACAACCACTGGCTTATACAGCCTTCAGCTAAACTTAGTGGATTAGTAACATGGTGGCAATACTGTTTGTGAGCATGCACCTGCTTGACAAGCGGCACATCAGCCAGCCAGTAAAAGTGTGTTGAAAAAGACAATAACACGGCTGCTCAATATCAACAATAAAAAAGTATCGGCGCACAGCAAATCTAGAGGGAGTGTTTCTGCATCGTAATGATCTTGCTCTAAGTGCCTGTCTGAGTCATCTCCGCAATCCCCGATTTGACAACGGCACGCCCCCTCGTCTCCCGTCTCAGCAACCTCTGGGTGGGGCTAATCACGCCGTAGCTTGATCATCGACCGAATGACAGCTCCCGCCGTAGAGATGCGGGCATGGAAGGTGTGGCCGCTGCAGCATGCAACAGAGGCAGACGGAGGTCATTTCAGAGCGTTATTTCACAGTTAAAACCGAGCAAATGGCATTGAGCCCACAAACCGCGCGCCTTCAGCAACAATGAAATTCACCCGCTGTCCTGTTGGTGCTCGAGCGAAAGAAAAGGAACGTCCCCAGAGAGGACATTCCTCGGGCACGGGGAGGAACTGTATGCTGATGTGCCCCTAACTGATTATGACATGAAATGGCTGGCGGGTAGCTTGGCAGTGGTGTGTTGACCTGCATAATTCTCCTCCTTCTGTCTCTAAGGCACCAGAGGTCTGCACTCGCTGATCCCATTGGCTGCAGTTGAGAGAGTGCTCTCTCACAAAGACATACTCACAAGAACCACTGTAAAGCCCACCGCCCCCCGCCCCACCCCCAGCATGTGCACAGAAAGTTAACGTTAAATGCACATTTAGAAACGGACAGAAGGGAAAGGATATTTTTTAATGTTTTTATTTTTTCGTTTTTTTGCTTGTTTGTCGTTGTTGTTGATTGTTGATGCGTACAGTGCAATGCCCTTTCATCTGTCAGGCCACTAGAGCATATCCTCCTATATACAAATGTAATTCTCTTCGTAAATGGGGATTGATCACCACCCCCAGGCCACAATCAGCATTTGTGATCTAATCAGGACGGGGCGCTAGACAGAAAGGGATACTTCCATAAATAAAAGCCATATGAAAGCCAGCAAGTGCCCATAACACCGAGGGGAATTTGATTACCCTCTCCCTCTCCACAGGTGTGCTTTTAACCTCCTGCCTCCAAAGGCTGCCAGTCTCATCTAATGCCAGGATGCACGCGTCCACGCTGTTGTTTTCCTGCAGTGAGGGTTTTACATCACACTTGCATCAGCGGACGCCGGCACAGCGCGGTGAAGTTACCGCTAAGCAGCCGATGCCCGGCCAGGCTGAGGATCCCAGGGAGACAGGATCTGTCAGGAGCTCCTTGCCCGGTGACACCCAGGGTAATAAATTACCCAGAATTAACACGTCATCCTCAGCTCTGTGCAGGAAGCACGCTCCACTCTCACCACGCTGCTTAATGGTTCTATTAGCAAAATGAATGTGGGGGTAAACTGCTTTCAGAGTGAGTTTTCTGTACAGTTACATAAAAGCTGCAGGGAGGAATTGAGGAAATAGAAGGGCTAAGTTATTTAATTGTTTTTAAATAATACTGTAGCTAAAAAAAAAACAGTTATTATTTTTAGCTGTGTACAATGTGAGGATGAGTATAGAGATATTACTCAGCTAGTTAAACTAAACCCATCATTAGGTTTACACGAAGTAGAACATTATAAAGTTAATTCTCATTAGTGCTGAGGTAATTACAGTCATACTGTCTTCTGCTTTCAATCAAGAATCACAAATTAGAGACCCGCATACTGTACTTACAAAGCTGCCTACACAATGAAAGAGACAGGGCAGCAGTGTGCTAATTCCTCAGGGACATGCCTACTATTAAACCTGTACTCCCACGATAATTGTTGTCACTGATAACAGAGGATACTTGGAGAATAGATCAAAATGGCAATCCTTCAGCCCATATCGTCTCGCCATCTCTGGCACCCAACCAACACTGTGATGTGCTGACGGCATCACAGACAGCTATTCGACTGGGAGATACAGATTGGAAACTCAGAAAGTGTTTCATTTATTTTGGCAGTGTCAGCGACATGAATGATAGACTTTACCACAATTGCGGAAATGGATTTCTTGCACTGCCTATTTTGCAATGACCAAAACCAGTTAGTAATTTAGGATATGTGGTGGTATTTGGTGTTATATACCATAATTGCTGGGGATGAGACTATATGACTAGTTGACAGGGACACAGACATTGACAGTTGTATTTTCTTTAACAATGTCGAAATGATATGTCTTGTATTCTGACTAATCAATCGATCAACAATATTAACACTAGAACAGCTACTGTATTTTCTTTATTGGTCATTGTGTTCTTAAACTGTTGTCTCATTGTCTCATTTCTGCTCTTCCTTGACTTCCTAAATTCCTATTAAGCACATGCTTGCTTTGTTAGAATTTAAATGAACTTTGTAAACATATTCAGATCATGCTTTTACAGGGTTTTGCAGATCCATGCACTTCCTTCAATCACAATGAGTAGCATTGTTGTAGCATTGGTACCCACAGGTGCTAAGTGTTCTCGTTCACCTCCCAAGTAGCGATCAGCACATTTCTGATGAATGGCCACACATGGAAACAATGAAGCACACAATCAAAAACAATTTTACATGGATAATAACCCTCAATGTGATTTTAATACAATAGTGTTATAAATATGAAGAACAATTATAGACACTCCTAGTATTTCAGTGAGCTATACATGTTTTATAAGCAGCTGTTATGCTCTTTTGACCGCATTTCATTTGTTGCTAGTAGCAGTGCATTGAGCAAACCGCACGATGGCAAGTAAACAAACAAAGGGGAGTCTCTGAAAATGCTACAGAACTTGGACTTGAGAGTTACTAACAAGCGGTCAAGCACTTATCCAGCAGGGCCGATATATCCATGCAAAACAAACCAGCCGTTTGGACAGTCTGAATGTCTTGGTGGACATGTTGACCCACCTCAGGGCCTATACTGTATGTGGGAACCACATTAAGACCAAGGTAACTGCTACACCCGGACAGTGTGTATGTTTGTCAATGTCTGTATCCATATTCCAAGCGCTTATGTGTGTACATAAATCTGTGAAGCTTTGTCTTTTCTCAGCAAAATTACACACCTCACTATATTTGTAAATATAGTTTTGCTATTATTTCATATTGCTTAGTCTGTATACAATAATAATACAAATAATTGACTAATCGCCACAGTCCTAGCCGTAGTGATGAAGACTTAATGACCCATTAAGGAGAACAAAAGTATGTATGTTTCACTTGGGGTGAGTGTGTCTCCAAGGTTCTGATGTTTAATGGTAAAACTGATTTTTGTAATGGCAGAAGATGGTTAAAGTTAACATTTATTTATAGGCTACAATATTCCTTAATCTATGCATTGTAAAATAATTAATCTAGACAACCTGGGTTGTATATTAGTATAGTATAATATATTAATTCCCACTAACCTAACAGAAGTTATGTATGATAATCTTCTACCCTTTAAAAAACATTCCTCATCTTTCCTACAATGTTGCATCAGCTCTTGCTGGCATTTAGGCTTCTAACAATTATTATATAACCTATTAAACTATTGTCACTTGTTATTGTCTTTGGATCTTTGGATAAAAGTGGAGAAAATTGAAATTAAGAGGTCTTCACAATACAGACAGTGGACCATTGTCAAATATGTAATATTAAATTCTATGTATTAATATTATATAAATATTAATACTATATGTAAAGATGTAATATATTCATCAATTTACTGCTTCAGTAATCAAAACGTGACTCCGATGATTCATATATTAGCATATATTATTTCTGACCCTGTGATGCATGCCTAAACAACCACTGATGGGTCATGCTTGCTGGCCATGGTGTTCCTATTAGTATCATACTAACTAAATATCTCAGCTCATATCGTCGAGTGTAAAGCCAACTTAATTTGTGTACATCGTGGTCGTGAGATCTGGACTTTTGTACTACATGGCTGGCAAGACAGAAAGTAATGTCTTTGGAGAATCCCACGACAAATTCCTCTTATTACAGGAGAAAGCAGGGAGCATATAGGACAAAAAACAGAAAGAGTCTTCTTCAAGTGGGTTCATTGTATGGTCTGTAAGTGGGGTCAAGGGAGACCATCTTGAGTTGTGAGTATAAGCCTCACCCAAAACCTTCTTTGAACCCTGCATACCATCCCCCACAAAGACCAGCTTTATTCCTACACACTTGAGGTACTTCCCTCAAAACTTGTTTTGATGTAGAATTGCTTGAATTCTAATAGTAAACTGTCTCCAAAAAACCTAAGAAAACCTAGATGCTTGATCTAGCAAAGGGCTTGACACATTGCATATAGGCATGGATTATGATCGCGACAAAACAATCTTGGTGTATGGAAAGACGTGAATGAAAACACTGAACAAATAGCACTTAATTGAGGACAGTGTGATTGAACACTGCAAAGCTAGGCTGGCCTTAGCACAAGTTCCAGATGGCAGGCTGTTATTTCACTGTGCCCTGCTAATGCTGCAGGATTCAATGCTGGTAACCTGAGTGTCCCTAGGGTCCACACCACCCAACCCCCACCCAACCCCCGCTCCTTCCCTGCACTGAAATCAGCACTGAGCTACCTCCACCACCACCACACAGCAGGTTTACTGAACTTTGAAAGGGGGAGTGTGTTTTGGCTGTACGTGGGGGGAAGGGAGGGGGGGTTCGAGATGGAACAAAGCATGTAAACACCATCTCTGTGTTAAACAAGTTTGAAAACAAGCAGGCATTTACTTAGATGTTCACATTGGAGGATGTGTCTCCATTCTCTGACAGGAGGGGGGCTTTAAGCTTATATTTCTTCCCCTTTCCTTACCACATGCTAAATCAACCGAAACACTTGTTTTGTCAGCTAAAAGCCTCGGAAATGGTGAGCATCAATAGCCCTCATTCTTCAAAATATAAGAACTGAATATGTAGGTCAATGCGCAGAAAATCTATTCACAAAGCTTCCACAAGTATTTGTACCTCCATTACATGTATGTTGTTTTTGTCTAAGTATTGTCTCTTGCTTTTTTGTACTTTATACTACTTTCTATTATGAATTGGTGCTGCATTAACTTACACATAACAATTATAAATATATAATTATAAGTATAATATAGTAGTTTGTCTTTACAAGGCACTATGAGATGTTTTCTATTAAATCGTCACTACTAGTATAAAACACGCTCTGCAAATACAATTTATTGTATGTTTGGTAGTGTCACGTGAGTTTACACAAAAGGCTGAACAGCAGCGGAACCAATATTACCTGCACAGTTTCAGCTTGTAGTTATCACCGGACGCATTACGTGCAAGGACCAAAAAGTGCATTTCCCCAACGTATTAATGTGAAAGCAGCGTGCCGTGTGTGAATAACAGCCCAGACACTGAAACTATCATTTTCTCAGGGAAAATTACACGTGACAACAGCCAGTGCAAACAAGCTAATCTACCAACATCGGCAGCGAATGGACTGTCTCTTTGGTGTAAACAAATATCATATTTAAGGGTTGTTATTGCAGTCTAGAATGAATACAATGGCAGAATAATGTTCAATTATTAGACTGCCTACCAATTTGTTTGGCAAGAATGTGGAAAATATTGAGAATGACAAGGTACTGTATAGACAGGATAGAGGTGGGAGGTAAAAAAAATACTGCCAGCCAGAGAGGAAAGGCAATAAGACCATTTTCAGACTACAGCAAGTGTCTTTCCACGTGGCATGAATGGATGCTACAGTATGAATACATTTCAATGGAATGCGTCTTGGGGATTTGCAAAATACAGAAAGTTACATGGTTTATTCCCGCTATATTCTTCCATCATTTAGCCTAGTGCTTCTGTTGCAAATCTGTTGTACTGTATTTAGTTACATCCAAACATTGTTTCTATGTAGTGTGCATATTGCATTCATATGTATACAATGTATGCATGTATAGGCCTTTGTAAATAGTACTATTGCCACTCTGGAGTAGCATTAAAGCCAACTTGTATTGACTGACAGTCATTTCAAAGAAAACATGCACAACTGTGGCTGTTTATAAATGTTCACTCACATGTTTATAATTTCCTGAATAAATATGCCAATTTGATATGTGAAAGCAGCAGTTGTTCTGCAAGCATCCCATAGGCTAATGGTTTTGAACAAAATCAAGGGTAAGGGGCTTTTATAATATCCTTGATATGCGGATTCTCTAATCTGGACTGCTCCAGGCTAAAATCTGATCCTGTGGAGTGCATACATTTGGTGCTTGTGAAGTATAGTGTCTGCGTCTAAGCACAGATGCTGTGTCCCTAAGTGCTGTATTTGATCACCATGAAATGTGCAGCAGTCATTTGAAAACAGCCGACCACACCATTAATCAACTTGATTAATGCTAATAATCTTCCATTTTGCTGCATCGTTTGATCTTTGGCCTTGCACACAGAGGAAAACTAATGAAATTTCTGATAACAGATCTACATCTTGCAAAACAGAGAGCAGACTAAGCTGTTCTTATCTGACATGGGAGATTACAGGATCTACTTGGACTGACCATCACTCACACTGAAAGGCTGCAGATCAATGGGCTGCTATTATGGGGTAATATTATCTAAAGCGTATCATACTAAGGTCAGACAAAAGGCCGATTTATGCTTCTGCATCAAATCAACACCATAGCCTGACACGTACCTCACCAAAAATGTACATGTTGCAATGACGCAAACCACAATAACTGGCTTGCAGATGCAAGAACATACCAGAGTGCTTTGGGATTAGCAATTGTTATAACTACTGTATGTCTTCTGCATGGACAAACTGATTCTCATGCACAATGTTGGTATAATTAAGAGATTTGCTGGAAAGAAAAGTTTTTCTATGACTTGAACATTAATCAAGAGTAAAACTTAACTCATGACTAGACTAGGGCATTTCCTGGTTGCTACTGTATGGCACCATGCAGCATTATATAGAAAATATAATCAGCAATCTTTTATAAAAACTTTTTCTATTAACTCAAGATGTTTCCCATGAACATTGGTGTCATTAAGAGATTTGCAGGAAATAAATATTTTTATATGCCAAGTTCAGAACATTTACACTCTATTTGTGAGCTTAGCAGGACATCCATTGCCATTTAGTGGGGTTGTGTTGCACACAACCCTTAACACACATAGGTCATCCCTTAACAAACATAGGTCATATAAGTATGAATACTTGCAATGGTGTAGTACACTTACACAGAACCATAAATCAGCCTTTAATTTCAGCACAAAC
>JAODUG010061668.1:0-11995 GCA_027564795.1 Aphredoderus sayanus
CTGCATTAATAAGCGAAATTGGGCGATAACTAGATGGGAGTGTGGGGTCTTTGTCTGGTTTAAGAAGAAGGCTGATAGTTCATTGTTTGAGGTATATGCGACTTTCCCTAATTTGCACTATCATGCTATATAATGTGGGCGCAAATGTTTCCCAGAACTCCTTGTAGATTTCTGCAGGAAAACTGTCTGGCCCAGGGGCTTTAGAAGCTGTAGAATTAGGATTAGAGCCTTCCATCTGCCACAAAGTGTTAGTGATTTAGGTAATTTTGACCCAAAGGACAAGGGTTAACTTACCTGCCACCAGCTGAGGTTGAAACAGACACAGAATAGACAGTCGGATCAGTAACAACAAACAGTAACAAAAGTAATAAATTACCATTTTTACTCACATGCTGTATTATCATCAGCTGACGATGTGGATCATTGCTGAATGTGTTGCAGATCATCACTGGCACCAGGGGAAGTTAACTATAGTATGAGCACCTAAAATACATGGTAAAAGGAATGCATTTATAGACCTATCGAATTTATGTAACAAGCAGTCCACTCAAAACTCTGTACAGGATTGCCTCACATTCACACACTGATGGTGTTGGGAGCCACAGCAGCTCACTAGAGAAATTTATATTTTAACCAAAGCAATTTGTTATACAGTAGGCCTACATACTAGGCCTACTGTAGTATAAAATAAAAACACTTCTTTGTTAATCAAAGCTTAAATAATACTAATATGACAGGTGGACATTTGGACGGGCAAAAGAAAATCAGTAATAACTCCATAATGTATGCTTAATGCAATGCGCAAACCTACATTCCAATATACTCAGTGTTTTGCTATAAACTTGTCATTGTTTTTTAAATGACAAGGCTATCTAATTTTTGATCGTTAACTAGTTAGCTTGCTAGCGCTGAACATACCATAACTGATTGAATATTATGGCTTGTTTGACATGTATTGCCAGTTAATGTGTATGGTAAAATACTGTATTAGTCATGCAACCATTATTTTGGCATATTTTCTCATCTTCGGTTTTCTTATTTTTTCTGCTACTTTAGAGGGATCTGTCCGATGTTGTCGCATTGCTTTTTTTGAACATGAACGTCAACTTTGAATGTGATACTGTACAGTAGGCTACACCACTACAAGACAGCTCTGACAGAGGCAGCGGAAATGTATTAAACCAGTATTAGCTAGCCAGGCCATGGCTTTTGAATGATTTTCAGCTGTTGACCAGCCATAATATAAATACAGATAATAATATACTGTATATGTAAATATATTATTTATTATATGTAAAAATAAAAAAGAATTCAAGCTGTGTTATGAGACATTTCATCCACTCTTGGGGGCCCAAACCTAAGCAGTCGCTTATGCCTCAGGCCGGCTCTGATGTGTGTTCTATGTGGCCTACATCTCTTACAGTAGTGACTCTGCTGTCTGAGGCCCACTTGAAGTCTTTCCCTGGAAGGTAGAGCAGCACTCTTACAGAGGTTGACCTTGAGGTGATGGTGTTTTGGATGGAAAGAATGAGATGAGTAGAGTTGTGTGTCATCAGAATAGCATTAATTGGATAATCCATGTGAAGAGGTGGTCTCAATTAGGGCTGGGTACCGATTGCTGTACTATTAAGGGTACTTACCAAATTACGTCAGTAGTGATTCACAAAAGAAAATGTTTTGCTATGGCCAGCTCTACATTTTGCATTACAAACATTGCAGCGAGCATTTGATAGTATGAAAGCCAAATCCCTCACAGCAGCTAATGTTAGCAACATGCCTGTAGCCGGAGCCAAAGATGTTGACTCCTCCATGGGTGACAAAATAAGTGAGAGCAAAGTACAGAAAAAAGTGCAGTTGGGTATGTGAACTGTACCCAACCATAGTCACAACACAGCTCTTTGTGGAACACCAGTGTTGAGTGAGCAGGGTGTGAACAGGTCTTCAGTACCTTTTCACCTGACCCTCTTCCCATTTACTGATTAGTTAATCTTCCCTTATATATTAATCCTTCCATGAAGTGGCCTAAATTAATCATTTACATTGTCTTGGTTCTAATCACTTATCAGGGAGTACCTGTCCAGCTACCATATTGGTATGGTGTAGCCTACCCCCTCCACTTACCTGGTGAGGTGGTACGGACAAATTATGGCAGGACTTAGGCAGGCTATAAGTAAGCTGTTTCAGCAGTCAGGTGTAGCGTTGGTGGTAGAACACAGCTAGAGGTTAGACTGCATGCTCAAAGACTTTATAAAGGAAAGGAGACTCCCGTCTGTAGCTCTGGGTTGCAGATGTGTTGAGGGTTGGTTAAAGGTGAGGGAGTGTAGGATGTCATTAGATATGGCTTGGAAGAGAGACATGGGGATGGGGCAATGGGCAGGCCGTTGCCCAGTTGGATACAATGGTGTTTCTTTGGAGGAAAATGTGTTTATATTACTCACTGTGTGAGACAGGGAAAGTTTAACCCTTGTGATGTCCTTAAAATATTGCATTTGGCCACCCGGTGGCGCCATCTGATTGTTTATGATTTGGTTTTTTTAATGGAATTGCTGTGTGTGTTATTTATTAGGTATTTGTTTTTTTTTAGCCTTTTTAACCCTCCTGTTGTTTTCAGGTTTCAAACACACACCTTGTTGTGCCAACAGCATATCATATGTATGTGTAAGCTGTAGAAATAGCTTCAGCGACTTCTATCTGCCTCAAAGAGCTAGTGATTTGGGTCATTTTGACACAACCCACATTTGGGTTAAAAAATCTTCATCTGATGGGGAGAAAAGGTGTTCTGTGGTTGGACACAGTTCAGTGGATTTTGGTTTTTAATATAAAGTGCTTAGGCAGACACGGGTGATTTGGAGAGGAAATAGTGGTAGTATGTGAGATCTTCATGCCAATCAGATGTTTTCAATTTCCTCTCAGCCACTCTATACTGTGATCTACAAACTTGTACAGTAGAGGTTCAGACTGCCAAGCAGTACGATGTGACTGCACTGGCTAGGAGCCTTTTTTATAAAACTCCATCCAAAGATTCCATCCAAAAATGTTGTGTATGCCCAAAACCTCAGAATCTGCGTACACACAAATGTCAGATTTACAAAATTGTGCAGCGCACAGTATGTATGCAGTTCTCTTGTTATAAATACCCACCTGCATTGAAGTGTGCGTGCATGCATGAGGACCTTACTCGAAGTATTGTCGCACAATCCTCCATAAATGGCCAATGCTAATGTCGAGAGATCAAGGTGCTACCCACGGACGGTGAGCACCTTAAATATAGGGCCTAGGCTACTGCTTGGGAGCCTTGCTCACTCAATGGATTACAGCAGAGGCATTGGCTTCATGTTTCCAACGTGAAAATAATGATTCCGAAATAATTGTGCCAAATACATTGTTAGGACAACCAGATCTTCCGCTGTGTAAAAATGTTATTGGAGGTCAAAAAAAAAAACTGGTTTAACAATTGGTCATTAGATATGGGAATATCTGTACTGATGCCCTATAAACATCACAATTACACACTAAAACTAACAAGACAAATATTAAAGTGCAAATACAGGGGGCAGAGCATACGTTTGAGAGTGACAGATGTTTGCTACAATAATTTTCACAGGAACTTTCCACGAGCTGAAAAGAAAACGGCTTCAACATTTTCAATAAAGCATATGTTTTACACATTGCTTGCCGTCTCATTAGGCTACCTATCATGCCCATGCTCTATCATTGCTGATGATAGGGTATATTTATTTTGTCACGATCTGCCGTCACCCATGTCTGCCTTTGGTTTATTCTGTAAGGGTGTGCAGGCGGGAAGGACCCAAACACGTGACAAACAGGTAGGTAACAGAGGTTTTATTTAAGTACTGGGAGCGAACTTCAGGCAGGTAACACAGCAACAGTAAACAATGAACCAACATGGACAAGACCAAATACAAGGCTTAAATACAGAAAGACAAGACAGATTGGACATTAACAACAAGGGGCAGGTGAAACCAATAAACAATCAAACATGAGGCAGGAGCAGACACAAGGAAAACATGACTACAACTGGGGTGGACAGCAGACAACAATGAACCACAGGAGAAACAAGACAAGACAGACATGGGTGACAGCAGATCGTGACATATTTTGGCAGGGGGATTCATGTTTTTGTCCTGGTAATGTCATTGTGGTGATGGGCATTTTAGAATGAATCTGTTTGTTAATCTGGGAAAGGTCTTTCGTGATCTTATGCATGTTGCTAATATGCGTGAAAAACTTGGATGAAGGGATCTGTAGAACTGCGCACCTTTTTCCTTGGATTTGTTCTATAAATTACAACATCTGCAGTTAAATACGCAAACACACATTTCACCTCAGTCAACGGAATTTTTGTGTGCATAGCAACCTTAATAAATGAGGCCCCAGGACACTAGGAGAAGAGTCAATAACAGTTTGGAGGCATATCAGGATCTGCTAAAACAAGATACTGAAGTTTCCTGCCCTATTTGTTGGAGGACATGGCAAGGGTGTGAGCTCAAATGAGGAATACATTTAACCAAGTCTGCTGGATATATCTTTTATGTTCAAAAGAGGATATGGCCTGGTGATAAAGTGGAAGAAGACAATGTTGCTGCTTTACTGTCTTTGAGTGATATAAACTTTTAAACTATGCGCACCTTCAATGTGCGGATCAGTCCGGTGCCCGTACCAAGACCTCTGTTTGATAGTGGTGTGCTAAGCGCTGCCAGTCGGCACACCTGATCCTGAGCAGATGACCTAAACGAGAGTACAGCGGATGTGGCAACTTGAGAGCGGACCAGAGCCAGACCAGCCATGAGTCTACTGCTATTACACAACCACAGAATACGTTAGCCTACTCTTATACTCAGATTTTGTTTGGTGCTGAAATGTTTTGCAGTGTTGGTGAATAATTTGTTTTTTTTAAGCCATTTAATTTTGGTTTAAAATGCATTGTAACTTGCATTACGGATATTGTAACGGGTAAAAATATTACCCACATTTTATTAGTAATGGTTGTATTACTGTGTAAGAGCAAAAAGCAATATATTATTGTACTTGCATTACTTTGCAATGGGAGTTTACCCATTATAAATATTCTAGGGTTAGGGTTTGTTTATTTTTTTATTTATTCTATCTATAATGGCATTATTGCTCCTTAAATCATTACAGCATGTATATAATGAACAAACCAGTGGGGAATATGATTTAGAAGCAAGAAAAAAAGAGAACTGTATCAGTCTTTAGTGACAGTATTATGTTCTTGAAAAATGTGTTTATGGTCTCTCTTTCAGGGGTTCTTTAGGAAATGCAAGACCAGCAACCTGGAGGTCTATATAAACTGGTTTAACAGATTGAGTTACCTGGTGGCCACAGAGATATGTATGGTAAGAAAAATCTGTCTGACTGACTTTCTGTCTATCCAGCAATTTCCTTTCTAAAGTCTCTTCCTGTTCTACCCTTTTTACAGCCAGTGAAAAAGAAACACAGAGCGCGTGCAATAGAGTTCTTTATTGATGTGGCGCAGGAGTGTTTCAACATCGGCAACTATAACTCCCTCATGGCCATAATAAGTATGTTCCTTAACTGTTATGCACATTAACTACTACTATTTATTACTATTACTTCTAATAATATACTTATTATATTAATATTCTTATTATTCATCATATTAATGATAATATACAGTAATATGTTAAACATCAAAAGGAGAGAATCTGTAAAACCAGTATAATCAGTACAAGATTATGTATATGAGATTTTAAATTGACAGTTACTGAAACCTTTAGGTTTCTTTAAGGCCTTATGTGTGCCTTTACAGCCGCCTTATATAACCCATTAATACAATCAATTAAACAGAACATACTGTAGCAAGACACAATGCTACTCATTCAGTGAGGCATTTGCTCATGTATGTCCCCACAGCAGATTTCAATATCAAGAACTGAAGCAGTAGGGAAAATTCACAAATCTTAATGTTGGTGTCTGCAGGCCTCTGTACAAGCTGACACTAAACACAAATACACTCTCTCTCTTAGCTGGCATGAACATGAGTCCTGTGGCCCGGCTCAAGAAAACATGGAGTAAAGTCAACACTGACAAATTTGAAATTCTGGAGGTGAGGAAATCAAATGACCTTGGTACAGTATACATACAAAGTTAATATTTTTTTAAAGTCCGTTGCTCACTGGCTCTGAACAGCGACGGACTGACTGTCGAACGGCCGGTCCTGTGGTAAAATCATTTTTAGGATTCAGTTTAATCTCTTTAATGATCCGCTGCAGCTGAATGCTGTCTCTGTCACGGTAATGTGGCACCATACAACGGTCAGACCAGACCAAACTAATAGGGGAGAACGGGTATGGTTGTAACAATTGCTTCAGCAACTATAACTCCATTCAATTGTACTCTGGTCTCAGCTAACCTGTCCTTACCTCACATAGTCAGTCTATACAGGTCTGCTGCATGAGTCAAATAGACTTTAAAAGACTGGCAGACCCATTTCAGTCTTTCTTTTACACTGACTAGGCATTCTCTAAAAAATATTAAAATCAATCCGTTCTTAGTTGTATTATAGGGGATGGTTTTAACACTTTTTAAAGGAGTGTTACAACCCACCCCACCCTTGTCAGCCATTGTTTAGCTAGATGTATTAGGACTGTGGTTTGATATAAACATGAGAACAATGTATCACATGTTGCCAAAGAAACTGCATTTTCATCTAATATAAGTCATGCAACGTTATCTGCAATGGTATAGATATTAAACAAAAAAGATTCTTTGTCAAAAACTTTACTATATTACCTCAAAATCTCAGTATCAGGGAGCAAGTATGTAAATACTGAAATGATCTATTTTATCATATCTTATCTGGTGGAATTGGTGGTGTCACAACTCTCCCTGTGTAGAGAGAGGGGGCCCCCTCCCAACATGTACTGAACCTCTGTTTACTGAAATGTGATTTGCAGGTTCTATATAAATAAATGTGACTTGACTTGCTCTCTGATAGAAGATGTCTGTGTGTGTGTGTAGTACAATACAATATTACTGTATGTATGTATGTATGTATGTGTGTGTGTGTGTGTGTGTGTGTGTGTGTGTGTGTTCATAATCAAATACATTTCTTTTGAACTTATTTAACCCAGCACCAGATGGACCCCTCCAGTAACTTCAGTAATTACAGAACAGCTTTACGTGGCGCCACCCAGAGGTCAGAGACGGCACACAGTAGCCAGGAGAGGGTGAGGATATACACAGAAGTATACACATGTACACACACTTACAGACACACTCACATGTTCTCATACAATATTAACCATATGTGCATGTTTCTGTTTTATACTCGAGTGTTGCACTGTCATGCACGATTGTTGCATTGTCTTCCTCAAGTGGATGTTTAGTTATTCAGGTCATTTATCTAAAGTGACTTACAAACAAGTCTAAATAAAAGGTACTATGTGTATTAAATGACGACCTGCTCCAACCAATTGGAGCAGGTGTTTCAATTGGCAGTGGGTTTCAATTGCGGTGTCTTCCACCCTCCCCATTGTCTACTCCACCGATCACCAATTTTTCAGTCAATCCACTCGGTCCACACACAGTCTAATTATACAGTGATCATGTAGAAGCCAGCTAGGCTACTAAAGCGATTTACGCCTATTTACATCAAGGCTCTTGCCTTGATACGTCAACCGAACTGCTAAAATGGGCTGGTCTACAACACTGCTATTTTGTAATCTTCCCGTGTAGCTGGGTTAGTATAGCCTCGCAAGACCATCCTGATCGCGAGCTTCAATTTAATTTCACCGCGAGAATAAGTCTGGAAAGGCTGGGGATCACACGACTGTAGTCTGAGTAGCATCTGAACTTTCAAATCAGCGTCGTCATTATTGCTACGGGCGTGGTTTATTTGTGACGACAGAGAAAGCGACTTGGAAACATGAAAATAACAAAACCTTAAAGTAGATGATGCTATATCGTCAGTTTTATCTTAACAGAACAAATGACAGCATTGAAGGCTTTTCTTAGACGGAAAATATGTTTTCGTTCTACTCCCAGCTGGTTAAATTTCCTACGACGTCATATAGTTAGATGGTCAGAGTGGTTGAAGATATGGTGACAGACAAATGGTTTATCCAATCAACTGACAAGATGTTTATGACAGAAACTGCCCTAAACAAACAGTTCCTATGGACGTCTCCCCAGATGGAGTTGTGAACAACAATCCATCTGACACATCAGGTTGTTTAGTAGGCTGAAGTTGTGATCAAGACCATAAGAAAGCAGCAACAGCCAAATAATATAGGCTAATCAACACCATGGATTGGTATGGTTTGCAGCCAACAGTCGCTTGAATTGTCCAAACAGGGTCTTTATGCCACATTTTATAGCTGTTTATTTACCTGTCCAGAAGAAGCTTTGCAGGGTCAGCAATGCATAAGACTTAATCTAGGTCTGCTACTGGCTTTTTTTATTATTATATCTAGCTGTGGAAAACAACATGCATGCATCACATCATTGAATCGCAATAGCAATTATTCGGCTACAACTATTGTATTTCTTGTACATGAACACTACAAACAAAACTAATATTTCTTATAATTCTTAATATTTATTGATGTATAAAACTAAAGAAAACACACGTAGCTTCAAATGTCAGAACAATAGCCAGTCATCTCCTAGACATTTTGTTAACTATTCTGGCGAAACTTTTGCAGTAGTTGTTGCTGTGGGGACAAAAGAGGCTTTAAGGTGCTTTTTGGGAAAAAAGCCACCAGCGTTTTTATCTGCATTAAAAGCGCTCCAGCCAGTGCATTAAATCAAAAAAATAAGCTAGTTGTGAACCTGGTGTGTACCTCGGTTTTATATTATATGTTGAAAAAATTATCCAATTAAAATGATATTCAAAAGTTTTCTTCCACTTTTTGCTCAAGTGTTTTTTAGGGACGTTTTTCCTTGCGATGGGATAAATAGCTGAAGAGTGTCTCATATGCTTCCATGTTTGATGTGGGTCTGTGCAGCCATGTTAGACTGTGTTTATACACTATATAAAGAAATTAGACTTGACAAAACAGAATGTTTCTGACAAAACAGAATGTTTTGTCAAGTGGCAATTAATTGCGTGGCAATTAATTGCTTTCCATTCTATATATTTTTGGGGCTGAAATGAATGCTCATGTTAAAATATAATATATAAAATCCAGATTTTGTTATTTATTTATGCAGATTATAAACATTGTTAGTAGTTCAAAGCTTTCAACAATGGAGATTACAAGTTATTAACTTATTTTTAGCAGTCATGGCTAATATGTATACTATAAGATACAAATTCACTTGTTGAAATGTAATATAGAAATGTAATTGTTAAGGTATTGTTGTCTTCTGTCCCCAGATTGTGATTCCATTCTTCAGTCTGCTCATTAAAGACATCTACTTCCTGAATGAGGGGTGTGCCAGCAGGCTTCCAAATGGACACATTAACTTTGAGGTCAGTCCACCATTAGCAAGTTAATTTGCAATGTACTAATGTTTGATGTTTACAGCACCCTTGAAATATTAATTACAAAAAATCTAGTTAACTATAATTACAATTAGGTTATTTAGAAGATACTATCCAAAGTGACTTACTTATTTTTAATTTCTTTTTTATTTTCTATTAAACGCATATGATTTTGGTCAGTGCCAATGCATTATATAAACTATACATTTATTATTTTGATGTTAAACAATTCACAAAAACAACAGTTTTGTGCTATTTTGGTAGTTACGTGCTTTTGGTTACAGTATGTTACAGCACATTTGGTAAAACGTGAGAAACTGCAACTAATACTTGTTATAGAAATGTATATATCATTTAACTATTGTGTTGATTTAAAGTGTGTATGTACTGTATGTATGTATGTATGTATATATAGTATGTATGTGTGTATGTTTATGGTCAGCCAGTAGATGCTTTGTGGGCCAGTTTTGAAAGCAAAGCACAGAGGAGCTTGGATTACAACACACATAGGAGTGTGATGTCATTATCTGCTCCACTTACTCCATAGAAAAAAGTTGTATGCTTTAATGTTTAAAATATCGTATGGAGGACCTTGTGTTTTTCTGTCTCCTCAGAAACTATGGGAGCTAGCCAAGCAGGTGAGCGAGTTCCTGGTCTGGCGACAGGTGATCTGTCCCTTCAACAGAGACCGCTGGATCCTGCAATACCTTGTCACTTCACCTGTCTTCAGTGAAGACGGTAATGCACAACAGTTCATTTCTGCTATTTAAAAATGCAATGCATTTTTGTTAATACATTGTTATGTCTATTCTTTGCAGAGCTGCACCTGGCTTCATATGAGACTGAAGGTCCAGAAAATAGCATGGAAAAAGACAGTCGCAAGTCTCTCAGGCAAGTACACACACACACACACACACACACACACACACACACACACAATTAAACTAACCACAAACTAACTAAAGAATTTCTATTCTGTTTTGCAGGTCATCACTTCAGCACCGAGAGAATCGCTCATAAAAGCATGATAATCTCAGACTGTGTGAAGCTCCACCATGATAATGCTGGATCTGCAGCTATCAACAAAACAAAACAATGTGTTTTTTTGGGGTTTTTTTTGGTTTCAAAGGCCATAGAATTAAAGCCATGTTAATGTACATAAAGTGCATATGAAATTATAGCTTTTCTCAAATTAAATTAGTTTTGCCAATCATTCATATTGGTATTATCAGATTTCCAATATGACCAATGACTCATATTTAATCACTTAAAGGATATACAGTATGTATGTGAAGGAATATGCACTATTTTGTATGCCTGTTTTGTGAAAGGCTGCTTAGTTTCTGACAGCCACATTATACTGTAAAGTGTCATTCTCGAGAATGCTTGTTAACTTCGAACTCAAATAGCAAAAACACCTCTCCAAACAAACAACAAAAACACCTCTCCAAAACAAATTATTTGTGGGCCACACATGCATGTGATGCCAGCCTGGGTATGTAAACAAAGAACAGGTGAGCTTGGATTGCAACACACACAGGGAGTGTGATCTCATTCTCTGCTCAAAATGGCATTATATGTTTACATAGAAAATAGTTGCTTGCTGCTATTAATGTGTGATATATAATATATACAACCTTTAAACGCCTCATTATAGCAAAAGTGCATCCAACTGCAAATTCACCCCCTGCTCTGCTCAGTCAAGAGGACCCATCGGCATGATAATGTTAGTGTCACATTAAATATAATCTGGTAAATCAGACAATAGCTCATTTCAAATCCTGTGTATTTTTTTTTCTCATAAATCTAATATTAACCAGCAATCATTCAGCAGCCCAAAATTCAAGGGTTTCATCAACTTCTGTGGAGTTAAGATATTAAGATAATCAACAATAGCATGCGTGACAGCAGCCCAGCAAAAATTTCAAGCTGATATGTACCTTGAAACAAATGCACTGCCATAAAATACAGGGGGTTTAGCTAGAAAGACAGAGAGCTTTGTCAATACTGCATATGCATTGGCTTACATGCAGGGGAACGAAATGTTGTTCCACAAAGACCACAGGGCCACATAGAACATAAATAGCAAACAAACAATTATTGTTAAACAGTAATAGACGTTTAGTTTTAAACCTGTGCAGTGTAATATAAAGTGCATTGAGCTACATACATACAGTACATGCATACTGTAGCAGTAAAAATAAAATAAAAATACAGAAGGTGGGTAAAACACACAATACAGCAGACACTTCTCTACCACAGACACTACTGTACCCATAATGCTAAGAAGCCTGCTGGTAGGAGCATGAATGCTCTGGTACAGTACCTCCTGCCAGAGGGTAGAAGGGTGACGTGGGTGTAGGAAGGGTGTGGGGGGTCCTTCACCATGCTGATGGTGCCCCAATACACCCAGCATCATAGAGTTCATGCACTTCTATAATCTTTCCAGCAATCTTCACTATCCACTGCAAGGCCTTGCATTTCTCATGCCAGACAGGGATGCAG
>JAODUG010061678.1:0-14400 GCA_027564795.1 Aphredoderus sayanus
ATATATATATATATATATAATATGCAACATACACAAACACATGCACAATCCCAGATAAGAGATTGTAGTAATCAGTAATGTAGTTATCAACAATTGTGTCTACACAGGGGGCTATAAATGTTTCATGGACTTTTTATTCTTTAATTTGATATAAATTGATATAAAAAGATCTCTGTTTAAAGCATCACAAAATGAGGAAAGACATATAGTACATCAGATAGAAAATATACTGTATGGTTAAAAAATATTGCTTCATAAATTACCAATTTATTTGCGTCCACTACATCTACTTTTATTTTGGCCTGTGCACAGAATTTGATTAAACAATCAACAGAAGAATATATTGATACATAGAAAGTAATATTTTTCCCCTAATAAAAATATAACTATTTATGATAAATACAATTTTAGCAATACTTTCTTAGAAAACTATAATGCCACATGCTGCTATTTGACCAACCACAATTATGAGAATGAGTACAGTATATCCTATTATTTAAAGCAACTCATAGATTCGTAAGCATTCCAATCTATAGGTAATCCTTTGTGTTTCACTTCACATTCTTTATTGCGAGAGAAATATGCCAAATGTAAGACATTGAGCTTTTACTTAATTGGAAATGTTCTATCTATTAAGTAGCTCCTAATGTTTTGAAATAGAGATGTTTCTTTTAATTTGTACATATATACTGATCCAGCAACAGCTCTTGGTTACAGGCCCCTAGTGAGTAAAGACAATGAGAGAATGTCACTGATGCTAGCTCAGTCCAATGTCCGTTTAGGAGGTGGCTCTGTGCAGTCACGGGAGGGAGCTAGTGGTTATGCACTTTGGCTTGGAGAAGCCACTGCAGCTGACGTCGTTTCTGGCTGAGAGGGTGACGCAGTAGCTTGTGGACGGCTTCAGATCACTCACTGTGTGAAAGGCTGTGTTGACCTTGGTCACCACAGTGAGGCGGGTGGGATGCTTCTCTTTAACAATCAGCTTGTACTCAGTCGCATCTTCCACTGGTGTCCATTCCACATACAGGGAAAGCCCACTTACTGTCATGTTTAACAGCTGGGGAGCACTCAACCCTGAGACACAAACATATGAATGCTTAATATTAAATAAATAAAGCAAGCGTTTATTTAAGTCATGCTGGATTAATAGTGCATTTGGTATATGAGAAATAAAAAAAAACATATTTTGGATCCAAAGTAATTATTAATAAGTCTACCCAGAGTACAATTGTCCTTCAGGTCACTCTCACGCAGATCTCGTCTTCTGCGGGCCGATGCTGGAAGAAGACATGGAGGAAAGTAGTTGGAATCAAACCTTTCCACATAGGATGTGCTCCTTCCCTTTCATTAAAGCTACTGTAGTAGAGAGTGAATCCTCTCCAACTGATCAAACTCACTAATAACAGACAGGCTATTCAGTTTTCTATCCATATGCACAGATACAAACATGATCTGTACTGCAGTACGAAGTATTACTGTACTAAGGCTTGTGAATGAAGATGTACCATCAAATATGTTATGAAGCTTATTATTAACTGACCAGAAAGATTTTATAGAAACCCTATCAAAACCATATTTACGGCTTCAAGTGATCTGTGTCTAAATAAGGACACGCATTATACAAGAACACACGCAGGTTAGAACCCTATAAAACATATGTATGACTGAACATCCCTGGAGCCATGTGATTATTATTTTATTTATATTTATTCAGGCAGGCAAAGCTCAATTACCTTTTGCATATTGTGCCTGAAAAATTAAGTCTTGTCACATTGTGGACAGAACCCAGATAAGGAGGATGCATTCATATATTCTATTATGTAGATACTGGATAAAGGTGACATTTGAGTGCAAGATGTCTCACCTGTGATTGTCACAGCAGCAGGGATACTCTCCCCAAAAGTGTTGGTGGTTGTCACTGTGATATTGACGGCCAGCACACCACTCACATGGCAGGACAGGCCAGTGGTGTTGCACAAAACACCCCGGGAGCCGTTGTAGACGGTGTAGAAGGCGGCCAGCAGAGAGGCCTGCCAGGACACTGTGGCCGACTGCATGGTTCCAGTGTACGTTACATTCTGTGGAGGGCAGGGGACTGGAGAGGAACAGTGGAGACACTGTTAACGTACATTCTGTATGGCCTGAACAGAAGCAGCTATGTTCTGCACACTTGACAGTGTAAAGCATGTAAACATTTCAAACAAGAATTAGCAGTACTTGTGGTTCCAGTAATGACGACGGAAGGGTTGCCGACCCCAGCAGTGTTTCTGGAGCGCAGTGTTAAGTTGTAGGCACAGTTGCAGAGCATTTTGAACTCAAAGTACAGACTTTCCGTCCAATAGGAAGTAATTTTGTGTGAATCATATTGGGTACTGCCGTTAATCTCCACAAGGTAGTCTTGAGAACAGTTGACAGACTTCCACCACACCCTCAGCCATGGGTTCCCATCTATGATCTGATTATGCACTTTGGTAATGATCGGAGGGCATGGAGCTGACAGAAGAAAACATTAACAGTAGTTAATATTATTAAGATTAAGAAAGTAAACAGCAGGAAATTTTGTCATAATAACTGTTAAATGTATTGATTTATACAGTATTAGTGAAATAAAATCCTACTGTCTGGCTAGGAAGTTGGTCAAATACTATAAAATATCACAATACTATAAAATATTTCACCAACGTGGTTGGTGAAATATTTGTGAACATTAATTGTCTTCTGGCTTAAATACTTGCTGGGTTTAATACTGTTCAGTTTGGCGTAGTGCTACTGTAGAGTTAGAGTAATATGTAACAAACAGCTCGCACTGTGGGATGCACTTTGGTGGTGAATAAAGTTTGGCCTGATTTGCTTCAATTACACTGTACAGGGGAGATTGTGTTTTCAGTGAAGCACTAAGTTTTGACATCATGACATGTGAGTAAGAAATGTAGAACTACATTTGATAATATACCTAATATAAGCTCCAACAATTACCTGCTCCTATCTGCAGAGGCACACTATGTGAGCCGTTACAAACACCGTCTGAAGCTTCAACCGAGAAATTGTAAACAGAACCACAATTCAGCCCCTGGATGTTGCAGGCGGTGCCATTGCTCTGGCAGTAGTGGGCACTACCGTCCCCAGAATGACCATAGACATGGTACAGCGCGCTGCCCTTCATGGCCAGCCACGTCAGCATGGCAGAGCTCTTCTTACAGTCCATGTTGGCAGAAAGGCCAATGGGCGCACAGGGCACTGCCACACACAAACAAGAGCTTCAGGCACACACTCAGGATGGCTTTACAAGTATGAACAAATGTATGAAATATCCTTCTGCTAATGACTGTTGTATGTACCACTGCTGAAGGTAGCAGCAGCACTGGGCTGGCTGCTGCAGTTGTTTCCTCTGGCTGTGATGTTGAAGGTGTAGTGCTGACCACAGGGCAGGTTGGACAGGGTGCAGTTGTTGGCTGAGGTGTTGCAGGTACGGCTGTCTCCATCCTGGCTTGTGGCTGTGAGCAGGAAGGACGTGGCCACGACAGAGTGGTCCCAGGACACCACATGCCCCTTGTGCTGACAGGACGGAGCGACGGTTATGTTCTTAGGAACGCATGGCTCTGAAGCAAGAGATGAACCACAATGAGCACATTGGACGCTTAGTGTTAAAGGGACACAATATCAGTTTGGATGATTACTATTGATGAGAGAAAGGGAGCAGTTGGTCACATGTGGTCATGGAAGAACCATGTGTGTTTGTGTATAGCTCTACCATGTGTGTTTGTGTATAGCTCTACCATGTGTTTGTGTATAGCTCTACCATGTGTGTTTGTGTATAGCTCTACCGTGTGTGTTTGTGCATAGCTCTACCATGTGTGTTTGTATATAGCTCCACCATGTGTGTTTGTGTATAGCTCTACCATGTGTGTTTGTGTATAGCTCTACCATGTGTTTGTGTATAGCTCTACCGTGTGTGTTTGTATATAGCTCTACCATGTGTGTTTGTGTATAGCTCTTACCGTGTGTGTTTGTGTATAGCTCTACCATGTGTGTTTGTGTATAGCTCTACCGTGTGTTTGTGTATAGCTCTACCATGTGTTTGCCTGATAGGCTAGGGGTTAGGGTGGTGCTCCTTATGTGAACTGTACTCACTGAAAGTAACTGAAAACATCTACAGTACATGACCTAGTTGTACGTTTGTTTCTATTGACAAATCATGAAAGGAAAGAAGCCATGCTGAGGAACAGTAGTATACCTGTGTGAATCTTTTGTGGTGGGCTTCTGAGGCTAGAGCACTTATCAGAAGAGGTGGACACAATGATGGTGTACTCCATGCCACAGCGGGCCCCGACCAGCTCACAGGCCGTGGAGGTGCTGTTACAGTTGAGGAAGGTGTTGTCCTGGCCCTCTGCGCTCACCATGTAGAGTGGGGACTGCTCTGTAATCTCCCAGCTCACATGAATAATGTCACTGTAACACTGTCTCGCCAACGTGACGTTTTTCAATGAACAGGGTCCTGTGGCACACAATGGATCACAATGTTTTACGCTTATAAGACCTAGTCAGCCTCTTCTGTCCATCAGCACTAAGTCAAATGACTCATGCTTGAACATCTGATATGTAGGCCCCTATAAGCTTGACAACACTATCAGGAAGTGGGGTAGTATATTTTCATTGTCCATTAGCATTGTCACTCACAAGACTCTGTACATCTTGCATGTCAATTAAATTTACTTCAGAGAAGGCTGGCTCTGCAAAACTACCTAAGGTCTAAAAGTGTGTGTAAAGTGTAATCAATACTGAGCCAGGATTTGTATCTATTGTGATGTCCTTCGGGTCAAAATGACCCAAATCACTAGCTCTTTGTGGCAGTTTGAAACCCGAGGACAACAGGAGGGTTAAAAGGCACATAAAACAGCACAAATACATAAAGAAATAATTAATAAATAAATAAATAGACACAGCAATGACAATTAAAAAACACACAAAATCATACATAATCAGATGGCGCCGCTGAGTGGCCAAATATTATATTTTCAAGGACATTACAAGGGATATAGTATAGTAGCTGCTAGTATACTCTTTGTCCCGTACACAACATCACCGAAATGAACACTTCTTGTTTGTCACATACAATTATGTGGAAAACATTTGCTACTGCTGTCCAGTATGTTAGAAATGACAGTGATTGGCAAACGGGTGGTGTGACAGCTTAGAGTATTAACTAATTCATTACTGACTGAATGAATCCATGGTGTGTGGGTGTCGCTGAATTAAAAGAGATATTCAGGCCACAATAACAAAATTAACCACGATTTAAGTGGATAGATGGTATCTCTGCAATTATATCTATTCACCCCATGGGGTGATAGATTAAGTTAAACATATGAATGAAGTACTGCGGTAACATAGGGAGGGGTTGATATGTGTTGTACCTGTCTCCAGCTGAAAGGTGGTGCTGTTAGCACTCTGGCAGTTGCCATTGACAGCGATGACAGTGAAGGTGTACACAGTGCTACAGGCCAGATCTGGGACGTTACAGGATGTGGAGGAGCTGGTACAGCTGGAGTTGCGGCCTGTGGTCCCATTGGCTAGCACCGTGTAGCGGACGGCTCCAGCAGCGCTGGTCCACGACACCCACGCTGAGTTGGTTACACAGTCCAGACTGCCCACAGGGTTAACTGGCACACATGGGGCTGGGAACACAGCACAGTCAACATCAGCTACTGTAGAAATAATCATATTCAGCACACAGGGCTAGGCAATGTGTTGATATGTCACTATATATGCTACTGTACATGTTATGTTGTTTTGGTTAGTCTGTTGTTCCTCAGTCAACTTGGTCAATTACATCCATATAAATAAGAAAATGGTTTCTCAAACAAATTTGACATGAATTTTACATCTCATCAACATATTGATATAGAGGTCTTTTTTTCCAAAAGATTGTGATTAGATGTTTCCATTATCGGCAAACTCCAACAACAGACAAGAGACAGACAGTAGGGAGTGGCACTGTGTTTGCACATCTGTACAAAATATGACATCTGTAACTGTAGATCTGAACAGATGGCAACACACACACACACCTGTGGAATAGGTGAGGGTGGGGCTGGGCAGGCTGGTACAGCCGTTTCTGATGGCCACCACAATGATGTTGTAGGTCTGCCCACAGGGCAGGCTGGGCAGGGAGCAGTTGTTGCCGCTGGAGACGCAGGACACCTGGTTACCTGTGTTGCTCACAGCGCTCACCTGGAAGGACTGGGCGTCCGGGTTGGGCTGCCATGACACCAGCATCACTCCCAGGGTGCACTGCACCGCCACCGCCACGCTTTGCGGGGCACACGGGGCTGGGGGAGGGGCGGGAGACCAGAGGGGAGGAGGTAGGGAGACAGAGAGAAAGACGGTATAGAAGTCGCTATATGAAAATCTACCACTAGATGTCACACTAAGCTAGACCACACACACATGCACTGACACGCAGGTGTGCCCAGCTATGCTGACAGCGATGCTGTGGAGCTCAGATGTCACTCTCTGCTCAGGACACAATGACTCCACATATCTTTACATAGAAAATGGTTGTTAAAGTTATAGATACACAAAGTGAATGCAGTGTGTACAGTACATACACTATATATACGGCATACATATAAAAATAATTCTACTAATAATATCTTATTGTAAGTATATCTGCTGCTTTACCTGCATGAATGTAAGCCTTGTCACTCTCCACACTTTGACAGGTGTCATCCAGTGCATGCACGCTCACATTGTAGGTCTGTCCACACAGCAGACTGCTCAGCACACAGGAGGTCTGTGTGTTGCTGCAGGTCACTGTGGGGCCTCCGGCCACCACGCCCTGGGCCGTGTAGGACACCGCCCCACTGGCATGCTCCCATGACACGGCAGCAGAGTTGGAGAGGCACTGCAGGGATGCCTTCACATTGGCAGGACTGCAAGGCCCTACGGAAACAGATGAGAAAGCAGTGAAAGGCTGAATCAGCCTATAGTCACTATTTACCACTATGACCCAACGCAGTACCTTGTTGCGCCAGCAGATGGTGCCACCCGCGACACATCATATGTCCATGTAAGCTGTAGCATTAGAATTAGAATTAGGTAATTTAGCAGACACTTTAGATAAAAGCGTCTGCTAAATGGTTTCTAGTTCTAATTATAATTCTGGCGCCATCTGCTGGTGCAACAAGGTAGTGCATTTGAAACCCGAGGACAACGAGAGGGTTAACCCATAATAACAATAAAAACACAAGAGCCGTATTAAGGATGAGTGAGGAGGAGGAGAACCCACTCAGTACTTAGTACCTATAATATTACGTACCAGTCTGCAGGCTGGAGTAGGCCTCTTTGTTATCACATTGCCCATCCATCACTGTCACTGTCACGTTGTACTCCACGCCGCAGTGCATGCTAGGAAGCTGGCAACTTGTGCCACTGCTTAAGCACTGCAATTGATTACCATCCTGGCCAACAGCCAGCACTCTATGGGAGGACACCACCCCTTCTTGTTCCCATGACACCAAGGCCGTGTCATTGCTGCACTGAATCGCCGATGTCACATTTTGGGGATTGCAGGGTACTGCAGACAAATATAGACAGTTACAGTAAACACATACTGTATAATACACACCAACATTACATTCTGGGCCGCTAGAGACCATATTAATAATCAGATCATTCATTTGATATGGAAGGCATTTAGAATGTATGCCTCATTCAGAAAGCTGCAAGGGATACGTTTGCTACTGTAACTGTGGACTCTGTTGAGATACTGTCTTCTCCTTCTTCTTCTTCTTCACACACATTTACCCTGTACTTCAGTTACTATTCCTATACAGTATAGTTACTTTGTATCCTAACACATCCAAACCACACTACTTCCTTTGTGCCAGTACTGAATTGAGTGCAAAGACACTTGGGATGTCATGTTAATGGTTTCCCATAGTATCAGTGGTTCAGTGAAGTATGACCATAACTAAACGTATCAGATGCAGCTCCATAGGCAGAACCCGTGAGACCTGTACCTGTGTTGACCGGCACAGCGCTGCTCTCAGCGCTGGTACAGTTGCCATCCGTCGCTGTAACGGCAATGGAGTAGGACATGCCACAGAATTCAGGGAAATAGTTGATCGTGCACATGGTGTCTGTGTTGTTGCAGGACAACTCATAGCCATTGGAAACCAGGGCCACTGCTGTGTAGGACACAGCCCCGTTACTGGGCTCCCAAGTGACTGTCACATCCCCTGTCTCACAGTCCAAACTGGCCTCCACATGGTTAGGGACACAGGGCACTAGGACCAGATAGAGCAGAAATCATTTCACACACTGTAATCACTAACACCAGTTATTAGAATGCACAACAGGGTCCTTTAAGTGAGTGTAGTGGGATTATTTTAAGGAGAAATATGGGGGAAATAAATCGTTTGTCTAGCTCCCAAACAACAACATGCTGACAAAGACAATTTCATGATGTTCATATGTTTGTCCAGACACTGACTGCTTGGCCAGAAGTCTCCAGATTAGTAGAATGGCTCCATCCAGATCTATCATCTCACCAGAGCTCAGCTGTATGCCCACGCTCTCTGACGTGTTGCATTCGCTGTTGACGGCGAACACACTGATGCTGTAGGTGAAGCCACACATGATGTTCGGCACCAAGCAGGACGTGGAGTCCGTCTCACAGCCAGCCATGTCCCCTTGCTCGCCCACGGCCTGGACCACATACTTGTCTGCCCCAACGCTCTCCTGCCACTGCACATGCACCGAGCTGGACGTGCACTCCAGCGATATTGTCACGTCCGCAGGAGGACAGGGCACTGGCGGTGGAGAGAAGACATACGATGCGAGGCTAAGGACAGGCCAGTGGTTCAGTCCCTGACTTCCTGCAGGATACCTAGCCTGTGCTTACTGGAAGGCTGATTGAGTTGTGGCCTACAGCATACAGCTGGGTGTGGATGGCCACACCACTGTACATGTTGTGATAACGTGTCAGGTCTCTTAGAGAACATTTATGGTGTTCTGCAAAGCCTTAATGCTGAGCTATAGATATTTCATATAATACAGTAGAGCTCAATGCTGAATTAACACAACAAACATAGAATCATGCTTTGAACTGTCCCCTCCCCTATAATAAATGAGATAATATGAGCTCAATGCTTCTGTTTTACATACGAGGACCCAAGAGCATTTCTCTGAGGCTTCCCTCTCTGAGAGGGTAGAGCTGGTTCAGTCTGAAGAAAGAAGTAATAAAAGCATTTTTTGTAGCAACCCACTTGGAAACACATGGAGTTCCCCACACATGGAACAGTGGTTGTGTGTGTACCTGATGCCACCTGCATGCTGGCGCTGACGTTGCTGGCACACTGGCCATTTGAGGCCACCATGGTGACCGTGTAGGTCTGGCTGCAGTGCAGTGGCAGCAGGTCACAGGTGGTGTCGTTGGTGGTGCAGCTGGCGGAGCCCAGCGCTGAGTGGCCTGTGGCAGTGTAGCTGGTGGCCCCCAGTAGCCCCTCCCACTCCAGCAGCACAGAGTTGGTCGTGCAGTCCAGAAGCGCCATGACAATGACAGGGGTGCAGGGCACTGTGGCAGGGGCAGGAGCACACACAGGCTGAAGCACTGCCTTAATAAACACATGTTGAAGTTCATATTTCAATAAATATCATATATCTGAAAGATACGTTATTTATCAATGTAATATACTATAATAACATATTCCTGGCTTACGTCATAATGTTACTGTGAATGTGCTTGTGGTTATCAGACATCACGGCACACAGCTTTAGGTAAATGTAGTATTTTGTCAAGGTGAATGCAGGAAAAACAATATAGATGGCAACACCCATGGGCTCTTTAAATAGGAAGGCACATAATGACACGTGTGTCAGTCCTACCTGCATTGAGCACGGCAGCTTGGCTGGGCAAACTAGAGCACACTTGATCCTTGGCCACCACCTGCACTAGGTAGGACTCCCCACAGACCAGCGTGGTCAGCCTGCAGCTTGTTGCATCGCTGGAGCAGGAGGCCACACCTCCGTCCATGTTCTGGGCCATGACCTCGTACGAGAGCGCCCCCTCGCTGGCATTCCAGGACACCACAGCTGTGTTGCTGGAGCAGTCCACCCTCACACTGACCCCCGCCGGCACGCAGGGCACTGCAGGGAGGCAGTGACGGTCACACCACAGCACCGCCACCAGCTAGTGATGCAACAGGCTAGCCTACTGACCTGAGCGCAGCGGGACAGACGGGCTGGGGTCCGAGCTGCACTGCTGGTTGGAGGCTGTCACTGTCACGGTGTAGTTCTGGCCGCAGTGCAGTGTGGTGCCGCACTGCAGTTTGTCTGACAGGCAGGTCACTGTCTGGCCTGCCTGGTTCTGCACGTGGGCGGTGTAGAACTCTGCCCCAGCGGAGGCGGCCCATGATACCACAGCAATGTTGGTCAGGCAGTCCATGGAGCTGGAGACGCTGCTTGGGGGACAAGGCACTGTGCAAGGGAGAAGACCAGCTGTATTTAGTGATGAATGCTACAGTACATGTGAATGAACAGGCTTTAGCCTATGCACCAACATACATTCATGACATAGCAGTTGGCTAAATAATGAATGACCTCAAAGTGACAGAAATGTGTTTAGTATATTAGCATTGTTGTTGAGAGAGTAGCTGTAATAGTATAGCCAGGTACCCACCAGAGGTGATGGTTGCAGGTTGGCTACTGGAGCTTACACACACAGAGCCTGCAGCCTGGACAGACAGGAAGTACTGCTGGCCACACAGGAAATCTGACATCTGGGCCGAGGTGTAATTGGTGCTGAGCTGGATTAGTTGGCCGTTGTTGGACTGTGCTGTCACGATGTAGGAATGAGCTGCCTCACTGGCATTCCACATTAGAGAGACGATCTGGATCAAAACAAATCGGAATATGTAGCGTGGCAACAGGAACATAAGAGGTTTATTCAATGTAGAATTAGCAGTATTAGTTCATGGTAGAAACTGCAATCACAAATAGTAACCTTGGAAATGCAGTCCAGAGAAGATTGTAGAATTGTGGGGACACAGGGATCTGAAAATGTGTACAAATCATAGATGTTTGTTGTTGTTGTTTTTGTCCAGCTCAACAAGACGCTAGAACATGCACCATAAACACAAGAGTACCCATTAGTATTGATGTGCTGTTGCTAGGCGCGCTGCTGCACAGCATGTTGCTAGCGACTACATGCACTGTGTACACCTCGCTGCAGTGCAGGTCATTCCACGAGCAGTAGGTGGTGTTGCTGGTGCACATGTGGGTGTGTCCATCGTGGCCCATGGCAACAGCAGTGTAGTACTCCGCCCCATCGCTCAGGCCCCAGTTCACAGCCCCCTGGTTGTTCTCACACTGGATGTAGGTCTCCACTTGACTGGGCACACAAGGGGCTAGGGGAGGGAGCGTGACACACAGGAACATGAGCATGTATTGTCCCTTACATCCCACTGAGTACACCACCTAGACTGTCTGGGCGACAGCTGACTACTAGAAAGAAGATGGATGTTTTCCCACCAAAACAGGTCAGACAAATGTGGTATAGTGGACAAGGCAGGATGTGAACATGCTGACATATGGCTGTTTATACATAGAAACATATGCATATAGTAGTAACACATTGAAATAGTGTATATGTGTGCATCAATATACAGTATACTGTAGTGCATACATTTGATTCATTGATAATCCTTATACAAATGAATGCTTAATTGGAAGTTATATTTTTACAATGGCATCAGGTCCAGTCAAATCTATTTTGGTACATGGTAAGTTATTAAAGTATTTGTGTTATGCCATACGTACTATGAATAAATGACTTAATGACATTGTTATACACAGTACCCAAGTGAAGCACAAGTCACCACACCTGTCCTGAAGTAAACATGCTGACTGACAGGGCTGTCACAGGAATCACTTTGGGATTTGACAGTGAGGTTGTACATCTGTCCACAGGGCAGCGCCATCTTCACATGGGTCACATTGGTGAGCATCTGTGCCACATATCCCAAGTCTCCCCATGCCATAACCTCATAGGCTGAGGCGCCTATGGCCGGTAACCAGTCCAGTCCCACAGTTTCATTTGCACACGAGCCAGTAACTGTGAGGTTGTAGGGCTGGCACGGCTCTGAGGAATGAGAGGTTGGACACACGCATCAGATCTGCTTTTGAAAGGTTATCCTACTGCAAAAGTCTACTTTTTCCACTTGTGTGGCAGTTGTGTTGTCTGAAGGGACTAAGTGCTGGACTTATTTTCAACTCTAGCCATTGAACCTCAAATCCCCTCCAAGCAAGCAGTCACAATTAGCCCCAGGTGTGATGTTATTAACCGTCAGTAACCATCGCCTCTGACCTATACTGTCACTCTCACTCATATGCAGTACTGTAGCCAGGGCATATAGTTATGGTGTGTTAAAGAAGCCACCACCAACTGAAATGAAAGAGCAGTAGAAAATATGGGCCCTTTAATATGACATATGACAATTGTCCCAGTGACAGCCATTGTTCCTACCTGTCTGTATGGTGACAGGGCTGCTGCTGTTGCTGTGGCAGGTGCTGGCGTATGCCGTGACAGAGAACTGGTAGGTTCCACCGCACGGCAGGTGAGGGAATTCACACGTGACGTTGGTGGCGTTGCAGTACAGGACTTTGCCTGTCATGGACATGGCAGCAGCTGTGTACATCTGCACCCCATCCTGCGGGTCCCAGAACAGCCTGGCTGTGCCGGTCCCACACATCAGGTCCACGCCCACATGCTTAGGGGCACAGGGGCCTGGAGGAGGACAGAAGTTCACTGGGCGCTCTGGTACACTAGGTAGTTATGTCAGCCTAGGTTTACAGTAGTTTACACTGGTTTTGAAGTGGTTCACAGCTTTGTATTGCTCACATGCACTGGTCTTGAAAAAACATTTAAATATATATTACAAAATATAAAAAAACGAAAAAGTATTAATAGCTGTCAAATAATTTCATGGAACCAAAAATAGCATCTAGATGCAACCATCACATATAGGATCACTGCTCTATTTGATATGATATATACAGTAGTTTCCGATCAATTCTAGTACAGTTAGGCATTGCTTAGATTGTAAAGTGGGACACTGCTTTGAACACATACAGTGAATCCGATTTACTGTAATACTTAATAAGACGTAATGTAGTACTACTGACTGGTGCTGAAGGAGACGTTAGTGGCCTCTGTCCTTTGGCAGTTCTGGTTGATGCTTGTCATGCTGACATTATAGGTTTGCCCACAGCTCAGTGCCGTCACATTGCAGTTGTTAGCCACTGTCTCACAGGATGCACTGTAGCCACCACTTCCATGCAGAGCAACACTGTAGGAGTCTGCTCCATCCACCCAGTTCCAGGAGAGGAAGGCTGTGTTACTGGAACAGTCCAGCGTGCCCTGCACGTTCACAGCCACGCACGGAGCTGGACGAGAGAGAAGTTTGGAGAGCACAAGGGCAAAAGAAGGTGCAACAGTCATTTGTGGTAGTTTAAAGGAACTGCAGTATACTGGAGGATCATGTTAATGCTACTTAACATACTATTTCTCTTGACTTTCCTTTCCTCTAAGAGCCCATACTTAATAATATTAAGCTTAATCATTTTGAAGAATCAAAGGACATATTATGTAAAGTGTGTTTGTGACCCCCCTCCAAACACCACACACAATATATATATATATTTTATATATTTTTTTATTTTAATTTCTTTTTGTACTACTGAATGTCCCCCTACCCAAGAGGCACTACCTGTAAGCTGCCCGTACAAGTTAGAACACACCCCTCTTTGTGTGTTAGGGCTTCACAAGTATATTTAGATTTGAATATCTAAATGATAGTACAGTAGGTGTGTGTAGAGCGCAGAAGATCAATGGCTGGAGGGCTTTTAAAGCCAAAGCCCCAGTCACTGAGGACACACAGACACAGACCAGTGGGCCAGAATGGCGTGACATTGTCCACACCTGACGCAAGCAGGACACTGGTGGAGCTGGAGCTGTTGAGGGTCGGCCCCACGGCCATGACGCGTGTGTAGTACACAGTGCCACAGTGCAGGCCCTGCATGCTGCAGAAGGTGTCTGTGGAATGGCAGGACAGGGAGGATCCGTCCCGGCCGTCCAGATAGGCCACGTAGCCCACCGCCCCGACGCTCGCCTCCCACGACACAGTGACCACAGAGCTGGCACAGTCCAGGTGGGCCTGCACTCCCTGGGGCGGGCACGGCTCTGGGGGGACACATGGAAGGCAGGGAATTAGGGTGAAGCCTGCTTAACCCTCGTAATGTACTCAGATATCTCTTTTTTGGACACACGGCGGCGCCATCTGATTGTCTATGATTTATGTGTTTTTCAATTGGCATTGCTGAGTGTATTTATTTATTTAT